>JASCZI010211495.1:136238-159750 GCA_036250425.1 Stylosanthes scabra
ACATCTAATGGATGTAGTCACTGCCTATCTATATGGGTCATTAGATCGAGATATCTATATAAAAATCCCTGAAGGATTAAAGATATATGAGGCATCCAAAGAGAATTCTCAAGGTTTATTCTCGGTTAAATTGCAAAGATCATTATATGGTCTAAAGCAATCTGGACGGATGGTACAACCGTCTTACAGAATATCTGATGAAAAATGGGTTTAAAAATGATAACATTTGCCCATGTGTTTTCATAAAGAAATCTGGATTAAAATTCATTATAATTGTTGTGTATGTTGATGATTTAAATATCATCGGATCTCCGGAAGAGATCCCCAAGATCGTTGATATTCTGAAAGAAGAATTTGAAATGAAAGATCTTGGAAAAACTAAGTTCTGTCTCGGCTTGCAGATCGAGCACATGAAGGATGGGATACTTATCCATCAAAAAACTTACACAGAGAAAATCCTCAAAAGATTTTACATGAATGAATCGCATCCAGTAAGTACCCCAATGATTGTCAGATCATTAGATGTGAAGAAGGACCCGTTCCGACCAAAAGAGGAAAACGAAGAAGCACTTGGTCCTGAAGTACCATATCTCAGTGCCATAGGAGCATTAATGTATCTTGCTAATAATACTCGACCCGATATAGCATTCGCTGTAAATTTATTAGTAAGATATAGTTCATCTTCAACCAAAAGACATTGGACTGGGATTAAGCAAATCTTTAGGTATCTTCGTGGAACGGTTGATATGGGGTTATTTTATGGAAATGAATCCAAACCACAACTGGTGGGTTATGCAGATGCAGGATATCTATCTGATCCCCGTAAAGGTAGATCTCAAACAGGATATTTGTTTACATTTGGTGACACGGCCATATCTTGGAGATCTACGAAGCAAACTATAGCTGCGACTTCTTCAAATCATGCCGAGATACTAGCCATACATGAAGCAAGTCGTGAATGTTTTTGGCTGAGAAACTTGATTGGTTATATTCAATCATCATGCGGGTTGTCTGATGTGAAGATAGCTCCAACAACTCTGTATGAAGATAACACGGCATGCATTGCTCAGCTCAAGAATGGATACATCAAGGGTGATAGAACGAAGCATATTTCTCCCAAGTTCTTCTTCACTCATGACTTTCAAAATCAAGGGTCAATTGATGTACAACAGATCCGCTCAAGTGATAATCTGGCGGATTTATTCACAAAAGCACTCCCGAGATCTACATTTGAAAAGTTGGTAAGCAAAATCGGCATGCGACGATTGCGAGATCTTAAGTGATATTACCAACAGGGGGAGACTGTACTCTTTTTCCCTTGATCTGGTTTTTATCCCATGAGGTTTTTCCGGACAAGGTTTTTAACGAGGTAGTACTCATCATACAGGATATCGTACTCTTTTTCCCTCAGTCAGGTTTTTTCCCACAGGGTTTTTCTTGGCAAGGTTTTTAATGAGGCATATCCGTAATGGACGTCCAAGGGGGAGTGTTATGAATTATTGTGGCTGCCAACAGCGGTTACTATGTGGCACTATGCTGCATAGTAACCCAATAAATCATGGTCGTCCATTCCTAATCAAGTTACTATGTCACATAGTAAATGAATCATAGCCGTTTATTCCTTTTCATGTAATAGTAAATCTTTTACTATAAATAGGGTTATGATTTCATAAGTTTTTCATATCCAAAAATCAATAAGAATTTCTAATACTTGCTCTCTATAGCTCTCTCTCTTCCTTTTCTTATATTCTCTCTTTTATATAGCTTTAGTTCTACTATAGCTTCGACTATAGCTTTAGTTTCATTGCACTTTGATAGATTTGAAAATATTTGTTCCTTTTAAAGTATTGAGAACTTTTCCAATGATTTGCGTTTAACAAAATAAAATTATATATATATATATATATATGAAAGAGACCCAAAAAAATAAAATAAAATTATCACACACATTTTTTTAATAAGACATTGAAACTTTAGGATGAAAAGGAAATTTAATAATTTATAAGATATAGACAATAGACCTAGATGCAATTTGATTGATAACCCAAGTGGCGTTGATTCCACAAATTTTTTTAGCGGCGTCGTTGTGGATTAACATTATATGAAATTACTTATTTAACCTTTTTATAGTTTTTGTGTGTGTTTGGATTAGCCTTTGCAAACTTAAATTTAAATGAACTTGATTTTGTAGAATTAATTTTAAGTGTATGTTTAGCTTAGCATTTGAAATATGAGAAGTGCGTTTACATTTCTTGAACGCTCTAATTTTTTGTTTGGCTGCCATTTTTCTCGTTAACGCAGACATGATTTTAGCTTTCAACTCACGTTTACAGGAAGCAACAAGTTGGAGCTTCTACGTTTTCCTAGCCAGCGTTTCCTTTCTGACTTATCTTGAAACTCTAAAAATTATTTTCTTTATACCAATTCTATCCTTTACGCATTATTTGGAAAAACTTGATAACCAACAAATTTATTTTACGCTAGCCAACCAAAATAACCAGCAACATGTTATCAATGTATAAAATACACTTTTTAATATATTTGATTTTTTTTTAGTTATCAAGAAATATACTTCCTGATTATTTTATGGCTAAGAATAATATATTGTGTTGTTTATACAGCACTACTCTATTTTATTTGTTGAGTAGTCTTTTTTTTATTATTTCCAGTGTTTTTATTAACTTTTTTTTTATCTCGTATATTTTTATAAATATGGTTATATTTATAACATGATTATTCATCTTATTGGATATAATATATTTTTTGGGTGATTAGATATAACTAATTAAATAAAATATTAATCATAAATAATAATAATAATAAAATATTATTACATACTAAAAAAAAATACTAAAAGTACTAAAATAGTATTAGGCATAAAACATATTAGAAAAGTTATAAAAAATTAAATGTACTTGAAATAATAATATTATAATTTAATATCATGTCCAATTTACTAATTATATATTTAAAAAGTGATTTTAACTAATATTATCCAAACAATATTCATTTTGTCAAAATTAATTTTAATATAGAATAGCCAAACAAAAATCATTTTTAGTTTTTAGTTTCCTTCCTTCTTTTCTCTCCTTAGGCCTTATTAGCAATTACCACAATCCCTTTTGGCCCATCAAATATCCATTACCGGCAAGTAAATTGGCAATGCAACACCATGATTCATCAAGTTAAGTTTCTAACACCCACCACCGCTAACACCAAAAAGACCACAATAAGAACAACAAAATCAGCCAAGGAGATGCTTCACATGGTTACCAAATTTTCATGGTTTCCTTCCTTGTGACCTCAATATTTCTTCTCTTCCACTTGATTCATTTTGTTAATGGGACACATTTGTGTTTCTATTTTTAGATATATAATTATTATTTATATAGTACAAGATACATAGATAAAATTACATTGATTGTGGAAGGCAAGTGCCCCATAAACATAATAGTTTTATAAGACAAATATTAGAGAATTAATATTAAGCTAATATTGTGTTTTTGTTTTAGAGTGGAAGGTGGAGTGGCACGTGGGTAGAAGATTAGAGGGAATAAAACACGTGATAGTGGGAAAGGTGAATGTGAACGAGGAATCACTGAAAAATGAAAATGATTGCGGAGCTTCCAATGCGGCCATGTGCGTTTTGTAGTGTTCCACACTTCCACTTCATTATTACTATCATCTCTCCCACTTTTTTATTTTTTAACTCCTTTTCCAATCCGTCCAAACAAAGAAAAACCCTTGAAATCCTCCTCCTTTTTTGTCTTCTTGTCCCGACACCCTTCTCCTAACCAATTTTTTAATCGCAAATACTAAATGGAAAGAAAATAAACAACACGCAAAATATATTCTAACGTGATTTTTTTTTTGACAGGCTAAGCTGAATTTATTTGCTTTTAAATTGGGCTAATAAGAAGTGAGGTTTTTTATTACTATAGTTTCAGTGCGAAATAAAATGAAATTATTTAGGTGTTTTGCGTCGTCTTTGTTTTTAATAGAGATGATGATTTGCGAGGGTTATATAGAAACTTTGAACATAAAACAGTAATTATAGATAACGGAACACATATATAATCTCTTTTCTGTTTTTGTATTCTCAAATATCAATTGACAGAATTATATAATGTGTTCATCGTTAGTATAAAATTGAAAGAAACAAAATAGTATTACGTGTACAAACATTTTGAAATCGTGAGGACACCTAAAAAAAAATAAAAAATAAACAACACTAAGTTAGAAGATTGCATTGTAGTTTATTTAAAAAGAATGATAAAGGTTGCTTAAAATATGATGATTGAGCCCCACTCGAATAATAATAAGACCAATGACTGTTGTAGTGTTGTTTGATATACATGTCAATTACACCTTATTCTTTCAGAATTCCAAGCATATTATTTGATTCTCCGGGGGAAAAAAAGCATATTATTTGATTCCTTTTATTTTGCGCATATGCGTTCATTTGCTATAACGGAGACATTTCACATGCATTGGATTATTATTAGACACCATTTCTGAACAAGCTACAATAATACGTACTTGAGCATTATTCAACTAACTTATTATTTATTAAGTTAAACTTCTTATTAATTACTATTATTACAATCAGTTGAAAACTTACATAGCTAAGAGCAAAAGAGAGTTTTGGTACAAACGAAAAATTAATATTCATACATATTCTAAAAAGGACATGGCTTTAAGTATTTTGGTGCAAAATATGAGTTCATCTTTTGCTGTTGTGAAGAGTTTTATAATAGGTATTTATAAACAATTTTACGATTGTTGGTTTAACTCGAAACCATGCCCTGATTTTGGAGCTAATTGCATAATTGTATTAAACATGTCTACAAAATTTTCGAATAAAAAATTATTATATTATATATTTATATATTTCTACCAAAAAATTATATTATATAAAGAAGAAACAAATAATTAGAATGCACAATTTTATATTAAATTAAGAAACAACTTGAAATATTAGTCAATCATCAAACTTTTGATCAATTATTTCTATTCATTGATCATTGATTTTCTAACTTCGATATTGGTGTAAAATGAACTTGAAGAAAGTGGAAGAGTGACAAGTGACAACTAGCAAATGAGTTTTTTTTTTGGGTGACACATTATCAGAAGATTTTTTTTTTGGTTACCAAAGGGGCCCACAATCAGAAGATTTAGGGTACAATGTTAAGGTCCATAACATAACTCTAGTCCAAATAAGAAGCCTCCTTCAATTGCTAAAGTCTGAAAACTTGATTGGGCTGCGTCTAAGCAATTCGTCACTCTCATGGGTCAACGGAGAGCACCCCTAGTTGGGCATAAAAATTAGCAATTGGCTTCAAGACCAAGAAAAAAGTAATCCCTTGCGAAACCCTTTTTGGCAGATCGAAAAATGAATGTATGTGTATACCAAAAAAATAGAAATTAATGTATGCAAATGAAAAAAAAAAAAAGAGAATCACTTATATATAAATATATTGAACATTTTAATGTAACAAAAAAGGGTAATTTAATTTTTTATGTAGTGTTCAACTGTTCATTTCCAAATGAAATGAAAATGCAGTGCAGATGCCAAATTAGAAAATTTAGTTAGTTATTCAGTGAGCTTAGTTAGTTGGATTGCTGACACTCTGGCAGGGACAGGCAAGTTGCTAGAACTTAGAAACTGTTAGTTTGTTATCTAACTAACCTGCTGATCTATAATTTATAATAATTCTATTTGAATAAGTGGTTTTGGTCAACCAAGTGTAATAGTGATTTATTTCTATGCAAAATAAAAGATTATTTCGATGTCAATTTTTTTATACTATTTGACACCGAAATAATATTATATTCAGCATAAAAATAAATCACTTAATTACACTTAATTAGCCAAAACCACTTATTTAAATAGCATTACCCATATTGTTGGAACTTAAAAAAAAATTGATCTCAAATGATTAATGAAATCGAAATACCATATCGAAAGGGGGAGAATACCAAAAATTACTGTTTATGAAAGGAAAAGTTGCATATACTATAGTAGAGAATATTTGAATGGAATGTGCCTTCCTAATTCCTATCCTTTAATGAGTAATTAATAATGTCGTTATCACAGAAATGTTTACAGAAAGTTAACAAAGTAAAATAACAAAGATTTTCCATGGGTTAGGTATTCTCTTTGGGTCAAAAGTTTTAGAGTGGAGGAATATTTTTTTCTTAAATATAAAAAAAAATCATGATTATGAAAATTATGATTCCATAGAAAATAGTTGTTTAAAATTAAAAGATAAAGCCCTATAATTCATCTCTTGATCCTCTTCTTCAAAATTTTCTTCTGAAGATATATATTGCAGGCTATTATATATTTTCTCTTATGGGATCAATTTTAGTTTTCCTTCACTCAAAACAAATTATAAATTATCTTTTCTATAATCTACAATTTTTAATTCTAAATTTTCAAATTCATGAAAATAAATGTTTTTATGATTATAATTGTTTAAAAATTTTATAAAAAAAATCTTTTTTTTCCGAAAGAATAATGGAACGCACATATCTTTGGTGTATATTTGATTTTTTTCCCTTTCTCTTTCTGAGCTAACTTTATTATATTCTTTATAAAACTCGAGTGGATTTAAAGAGAAATTGGCAATCTTCAAATTCTCTCGTTGTTTAATTTGTTATCACTTTCGTGTATACTTATGCTTATGCTTTCTTTTATTCTTGTATGGATCCGTTCCGCACGGGATAAAGAAAAAAATATTTAAAAAGAAAGTTTTGGGAGCAGACAATAGGGAATTAATATTATTTTTCTTTCTTTTTTACTATTTCCCTTATTACATTCATTGGCTCCCTGTTGGTCCCCTAACGTTGATTCTCTAGCATTACGAGTAATGCTATGGAGCTAACGGTAGGAGATCAATAAGGAGTCAATGAGCGTAATTGGAAAAATAGTGGGTAGTAAAGAGAAAAGAGAAAAAAAAAATGATATTTGACTTCCTATTACCTCCTTAATATTAACCGTTAAAAGTTTTTTTTAAGATAAGTCAGTCCGACATATATCCATGGTTCGAATATGTTATTGGTATACTTATAAATTTGATGAGCCGCTAAAATAATGATTCCTAAATAATTTTTTTAATTAGTTTTGGGCTTTCAACCTAAGATAGTTTTAAAATATCACTGTTTTCAAATTATTTATCCAAATATTATTTGTCTTTATTAAAAGAGATGTTGAAGCAATAAGTATATTCTACAAAAAGAACTATAAACACAAAATTAAATATAATTTGAATAAGATATACTTTAAATTATATTTTTTTAAAAAAATAAAGTTTTAATGGTAGAAAAAAATTAGATCATATAAAATGAAGAAAAATAAAAAAATTATGTATTGCAATGAATCACATTTCATGAAATATGCTTATCGCTTCGGCGTCTCCAGCAATAAAAACACTTTTTAATTTAGCGTTTCATTTATTAAATGCTAACGTGAAAATGATAACATCTGAATAAATAGTTTGAAATAATAACATGTTGGTAATAAATTTTAAAAACAATGACGCATTATTTAATAAACTTTAGATTTGAGCTCTAAAAAATATTTTCGTATTCTTAAAAAGTATTTTTTGTTTTTTTATTGTACAAAAAAGTAATTTTTTAAGCATATTTTAGAAAAATTATTTTCACATTATAATTAAGTACTTTAGAACATATGTTAGTTTATATTGATTATTTTTGTTGTTATTATTATACATATGTAAATTTTCTTTTAGTATTTTTAGATATCACCATATAAAAATAAATTTAAGTAATAATAAAGAATATAATTAAATAGGGACCAAAACTAATATAAAAATGTTGGAGAGACTAAAACCTACGGTCGTATATGTTAAATCTTAACGGCACTAAACTCATATTTCAACCTTTTATGTACATTATTCTTATTTCTTTTTTCCTTCTTTCTTCCCTATAAACGAATTTGTTTAGAAAACTTGGTCCAAATGCAAGGAATTGAAGGACATGAAACAGTGTTATAGGAATAAAGCAAGAATCTCCAGTGAGTTTATAGAATGGTCCAAATGATCGTGACTTTAATGGTAGCCAGCAATGAGGGATTTAAGCCTATGGCTACAAACAATAGAAGGATCAATTTCGTTTCATTCTCTGTAGACTAATTCATCACATCTATCAAAACAGCCAGTAATTTCGGTTGCAAATTGATGGGAATTTAATTAAGCATATCTCTTGCTTTATTCTTATAGCATATGCTTGGATCTCTTGCCAAACCAGAAATAGCAGCCATGCATATTTCATATTTGGCCCTTTCAAGTCTCCAAAAGTCGAGGGATAACATATACATTTGTTGTGACTTGTGAATGAAATTAATCAAAACTATTTAAACATGTGGAATTGGCTAATAATAAGGCACTTGTGTTGTTAGGGATATTGAAAAAAGTTAACTACTTTTTATATGTTTTTAAACGTATTTAATTTAATATATTGAAAGTGTATTATAAAAAGAAATTATTTTAATGAAAACTTTTCTCTTTTTACTCATTGTTTCACAATGACATTTGTTATCCAAATCATTTTCATGTTAAGTCACCAAAAAAAAATCCTTTTCATGTTAGGCTAAGGCGGTTAGGAGAGAGTTTAAGAGAAATTTAAATTAATAAAGTAAATGAGAAAGTATAAAATGAGTTAATGCTATCTTGACAAATGACAATAAAAATTTTAAATGATAAATTTAGGAAAAAAAATTGATAGTCATAATTTAATAGTTATAATTTTTTATTTTAACTTTTATTTTTATTTATAAATTACTATTAAATTAAATTCATAATATTATATGTTATAAATTTATAATTATGAATATTATTTATATAAAATTATAAAGGTATAAAAAAAAAACACATTGCTAATTATATCTCTAAAAAAATCTAAACTTTTTTGAAAAGTGATTTTCATGGCCTCCTTCGAGGAATTCTTAATTAATAATTACAACTCTTCCTCAAAACTGTCGAAATTAAAATATGAATGTTTAAATTGATCCTAAGATTTTGTTGGTAGGTGATGAGTCAATATTAAATGTCAATAACATATTAAGAACACAATGTGCTTATTATGTGCTAAATTTTACTTTACACAGCAACGGAAAATGAATAGAAGAACGAAATTGATTATTATTTATATTTTTCAGAAAGTAAATTAAATGGTTTAATATTTAAAAAATTAAATTAGTCTATACGCAATCTTTTAGCGTAATTTTTAGGTTTAACTATTCTGTTAGTCTATAGTTTTATCAAATTTTTAATTAAGTCTCGATATTTTTTTTTCAATTAAGTTTTTATATTGTTTATAATCTTGTAATTAGGCCACTATTCTCACAAAGTCGTTAAAAATAAAGAAATATACTATCTATAAATTAAAAATATCACAATAATTAATTTCTAACTCTCTGAATATGACATCTTTTATCTTTTAAAAAAATAAGATAAAGTTGAGTTTTTTCTTTAATATATTTTGAACTTCTTAAATATATATATGACTTTGATTCACGCAATATAAGAATATTTTTTTTAATAATATAGATGAGAAACATAAAAAAATATTTAAGTAAATATAAATTATAAGTAAAGTGCAAAGTATCAAAAGAATATAAAATTTATACTTTATAAATATTTTTTTTGTAATCATTACTATTAATAAGAATTTAATTATAAATTTAAAAATGACATAGAAATTTAATTGAAAAAAGAAAAATAAAAAATTTAATAAAAAAATTAATAAAATTATAGGGAGCAATAAAATAATTAAAAAGAACTCTTAATAACATAAACCTAGAAAAATAAAATAATTAAAAAGAACTCTTAATGACATAAACCTAGAAAATTAATTAAGGAAAGTGGTGGGACCCTAAGAGGAATGGGGGACAAGGTGTTGTGGCGGGAGAAAGAGGTCCTTTCCACAGGAGGGGAAAATAGAGCCTCTCAATTTCATCCCCGTGAATGGCATGGGATAATTCAAGATTGAGCAAGGCCAAAGACTCTGGAATTTGAAGACCCACCACCAACACTAGACTAGGGGTACCCAACCTAGCTATCATGAAAGATTTTTTAGCTTCTTCTCCTGCAATTCAATTCAATCTTATAAAAATAGAAATATAAGAAACGCCATTTTTATTATAATTTAAATCAGATCGTCATAGAAAGAAACACATACTAGGAAAATAAGTTATTTTTCTTTTCTTTAACAAAAACTTGCATGAGAGATTTTGTTGAATTTATACCAATTTACTTCGACTTAGTTGTTTAAAATGTATTTACACCTAATAACAACAAATTAAATGCTTAATAACTTTTTTTGTAATATTAAATGTATCATTATACATATATATACATACCATTTAATAATACTGAAAAATATAAATATTAACACATAAATAGTTCATGTTATTTTATATTTGAACAAGTAATCTAGTATTAATATATTTTTAAAAAATATTAACTTCTAATATTCTCTAAATTATACCTAATTTAATAATTAATACCAAGTGTGGCTGATTCCATTTTGTTATCTTTTTATTACCCGAGTATTAAGCAAGCTAGCACACTGTTAGTCTGTTAGTTACTAATTAACTGAGTTAGATTGATTTATTGTTATACATATGGTTAAGTTGTTAAGAGTTTGTTAGAAACTTTCTAGAAACGGTTACATGTTAGTTTATAGTTAATTAATTAACTAACTGTGATGGATATATACTTCAACAAGAACTAAGCAATAATGTTATAAGGTTATAGCTATGAGCTGTTATAACAGAAAATATACTTAATAAAAAGTAAAAAGCAAAAATTCCCAAAAAACAGAATATAACAGAATTCTGATTAAGACTACTATTCCCTATAACAGATCTACACACTAAGCTAAGGATAGCTAACCACTTTTTATACTCCATGAGCGTATAAAGTTTTCAAATATACCGGTGTATTGGTATATCTATAATTTGTAATTATTGATTTTGATTTATATATATTTTTTATTTTTTTTAATTAACATTAACGGTTACAAATTATAGCTATATTAATACATCAGTATATTTAAAACTTTTCCTAAGCTTTGTCTTTTTTACTATTGAGGATATTTCTTTTAACAGGACTAATAGATTTTGGATAGTTCTTTGGTAAAGATAAAATAATAAGTATAAAGAAAAAAAATAATTAAATTAGTGTGACAATATAAGATTTGTTAAGATTTACAATTTTTTTTGACCCATTGAATTTGAGATCTCTTCATTCTTTTATTTTTTTTTTTCAACATTTTTTTTTCCCAGTAAGTGACTAAGTGAGTACTATTTTAGTGCTTCACATGTAAAAATATATAGAGAAAGTCTTAGTAGTCAATATTAGGGAGATAATAGGGAGTCAATATTATTTTTTTTTCTTTTCTATCTTTTCTTTTACCACCCATTATTTTTCTAATTACACTTATAAAAAAAATAATATTATACGAGCTATAATTTATTGATATATTTTTTACATATATTATTTAAATTTTATATTAATTAATTGATTATTAAAAAAGAGTAATTGAATGAATGTAATTTTTTTTATTAATGCACTGACATTAAACTTATGATAAATAAAAGAAAATAAAAATATTTATGTTAATATATGACATGTTTACTCCAACTGTCCGACACTATTAATTAGTCTAAAGTGGAAAGACCTAAAGTCAAAAAGTCTCGGCGCAAATAATTAATAATAATAATTCCCCTTAAAATTATTACTCGCTCCTCCAGTCTATTGCAGCTAGAGGCTAGAGGCTAGAGGTAACCCTAGTTATGCAAGCACCTCAAAATCTAATCAGGCTCTGACTTTGACTCTACAGAGGTAATGGTATCACACAGAAACACACACTCACTGTCATGTTAGTACAACTGAACCCTCCTAATCACACACGCTCCTCAATAATAAAGCGGCGCGAATCCACACAACGCACCAAGTAATAACGCCACGTGTACCCCGATCCTCTTCATTTTCTAAACTAACCAGGGTTATTTTATCACCCCACCCTTCACTCTAACCCTAGTCTATAAGCTATATATATCCACACCCTCATTCGTACCTATCCTTTTTCCCCTTTCTATTTTCCTCTGCTCTAACCTTCTTTTCTGCAAAATTTCCCTTCAATCGAAACGACGTCGAACAACCACCACACGCCAAACAGAAAACCCTAGCCCTCTCTCGCCCCAAATCTCCAAAATCTTGCGCTATCTTTTCTCGTTTTCTCGCGAATGCGGCTCGCATGAGCCTTTCTTGCGTTCTTCCCATTCTTGCGAATCACCACCATCATCACCGCTGAAAGGCCTTTCAATGGCGGAACAAGAAGAACGACGAGGAGGAGAAGGGAAGAGGAGATTCCGCATAGGTTACGCGCTCGCGCCCAAGAAGCAGCAGAGCTTCATCCGCGACTCGCTCGTTTCCCTTGCCCGGTCGCGCGGTATCGACCTCATACGGGTCGACACGGACACACCGTTGTCCGAGCAAGGTCCATTTGACTGCCTCCTCCACAAGCTTTACGGCGACGACTGGAAGCGTCAGCTCAGGGAATTTTCGGCGGCGAACCCTAATGCGGCGGTTCTTGACTCGCCGGAGGCGATCGAGCGCCTCCACAACCGGATTTCGATGCTGCAGGTGGTGTCGGAGCTGAGGATCGAGTGCCGCTCCAGCGGCGAGACATTTGGAATCCCAAAGCAGATCGTGATCTACGACAAGGAGACGCTTTTCGACCGCCAGGCATGGGAGACGCTGAAGTTTCCAGTGATCGCGAAGCCGCTTGTCGCCGACGGAAGCGCCAAGTCACACAAGATGGCGCTGGTGTTCAGCCACGACGGCCTCAACAAGCTGAAGCCGCCAATCGTTCTGCAGGAGTTCGTCAACCACGGCGGTGTCATCTTCAAGGTGTACGTAGTCGGCGAGCGCGTGAGGTGCGTGAAGAGGAAGTCCCTCCCTGACGTCTCTGAGGAGAAGAAGGTCTCGGACGAGGTGCTCTCGTTCTCTCAGGTTTCGAATTTGGCGGCGAACCAGACTATTGATGACAGTTACTACGAGATGATGCATTTGGGTGATGCGGAGATGCCGCCATTGAGCTTTGTAACGGACATTGCTCGGGGATTGAGGCAGGTGATGAAGCTGAACCTTTTTAATTTCGATGTCATTAGGGATTCCCGGTATGGGAATCGGTACCTTATCATTGACATCAATTACTTCCCAGGGTATGCAAAAATGCCTGGCTATGAGGCTGTCTTGACAGACTTTTTCTGTGATGTGTTGAACAAGAAAACCGAAGAGGATGGGGGTGCCATCGAGGAGGGGGCTGCCGGTTCAGAGAGGTCTTGGCAGGGTTGTGATGTGAGTGGTAGTTTTCGTGGTGATGGGGATCAGGATAACCTTCAAGTTCCGGGTCTTGGCATGGAAGAGAAAGAGAGTTCTGTTCAAGTATGAGGATTTTTCTTTACTTTTCTTTCTTTTCTTTTTTGTTCCCAAACGAATAATGTGTTTCTCATATAATGCACTCTGTCATTGACTGGTGATTTTGGGTAACCTGAATTTGCTAATTGGACCCATTAGCCAGTTGGTGGCTAGACATGAGTTGCATATTCTGTTTAGGGTAGCCAGTTGGTACAGTGGTGCAATTGATAGGGTTGTTTGTTCTAGTCTTTTTAACCTCTTAACATGTATATTCCTTACACCATTGCTCTGGAGATAGATAGTTCTCAAATACCTGAAGGTTTAGGAAAGTTGTACTTTGAGGATTAAGTTCTTGCTAGAAACTGTTCTACGTTGTTTGTTTTCGCATTTAATTCCATGCCTTAATTCTTCCTTTGCTCAATTTCTATATTTCTATTCTCGTTTTCGATTTCTTGATTTCTTTTCATTCGCAATGGTTGTAATTTTCTCAATAGCTGTTACAAATTAGTGAATTACACTTGATTGATGGCTCTCTAGTTGAAAATAAATCTTGAGTTCCTTATTATATGAGACTGCTATTGAATATGCCTTAAAAATGTTATCAATCGCTTCTGTCAGCTGAGGTAGTGTTGCTACTTACTTCCTATTGGTAGAAAAGTATGGAAAAATGCAGCTGATGCAACCACAATAGCTGCTAATGCAGGTCTGTTGTGGCTGCAATTGAGGTTATGTTTCTCAATCTGGAAAAAGAGGACCTATTAAGCAACCTTTGTCTGAAAATAACAGAGGAATGCTTCCTATATGCTTTCTAATCCTAAGATGGATCTCATTGTCTAAGAATGCTTTCCAATTTAATTGGTTGTTTGTGGAGTAACGCATTTTCTATACATAATTGAAATACTGATTATTCCATATTTTCGGTGCATTTTTCAAAGAGAAGCCCAGTAATGTGTTCTCAGCTAGCATGCACTTTTAGGCTGAATCTGATTTACTTCTTAACTTCTTATTTTCTGCCTATCTATGATAATATGCAAAGACACCCTGATTAAGAACTGTAATATATTGGGAATTGAAGGAAATATGTTGAGCACCATTGCTGGGGTATATTGGATGATTAACAAACTGAGTTGTACTTTCGTTTATGGACTAGTGGTCTTTTTCTGCAAGTGAGATTGATTATTAACAAATGAAAGCCTTTATTTTTTCTGTTGTTTTTGTTTAACCATGTTATTATTTTCATGTTTGGATAGCAAAGATTGAGTTTTGCCTACTATGAGTAAGAGATATACCCCATAAGTGGTACTCCATGGTGATGCTTATTTCAAAAGATGAATTCATTGGCTTTCTTCGGCATAATATATTGGAAAAACATTCTTACTTGATGATGCGCATGATCAGTGGTTTTCATTTTCTTTTCATACTGAATCAAGTCTGTTAAAGGGAAATATATGATGATTTAGCTACTAAGTTTACTTGTATGTTCAATAAGAAGGTACTGCTCAATGATACAGCCCAGTTGACATGTTTTGATGAGTTAAAATTCTCGTACACTCACTAGATTGTGGAGTAGAACTGTAGAAGAAACCTACCTATAAAATTTGGTTGTAGTGTCCCAATTTTCCTTTTGAAGTAAGGATCTCTCTTTGCACTCCTAAACACTCTTTCACTGGTTTTACTGTTCTACCATCGGCTATTCTATTGGATCCTTCATCCACATTAGAATTGGCTTTTAATGTTGCACCAAGTGTATTTCCATTTTATCCATGTGAAGTTTCACTTAACAACTGAAATCTTGGCTTGTCCATGTTTCTGTGGAACACTGTTCTGTTCTCCATAAACTTTACATGCTCAAGTGTATATATAAAGCAGAAAATAAAGTTCATGATTATGTATAATAATATAAAGGCATGCTTGTAATCTGAATCTAAATATTTCTGTGACCTGGTGGCAATGTGGCATGATATGTGCTTTCATAGTATGATCTGTGTTATTATTCTACTTTGTTTCTGTCCTCTTCTTTTAAACGCTTTTTGTTATTTATTGTTATTGGTTAGTGAATGTGATTCCGCTGGATTGAAGAATAGCGTTTTATTGTTCTTGGGTTTACATCGTTGATATTTGAGTGAAGATCATTTTCTGTTTGGTGCGTTTACCCCTAGTCTTAAGTTGTCTTTATTTATTATTATTATTATTAGGTTGAAACCAATTACACACCTTATATTACTAATAACACACCATTAATATTATTTTACCAAATTATCCTTACTTTTGTTTTATTTGAAAATTTTATGTCTCCATCCACTAATTGATTATAATAAGAAAGTATATATACTTTAATGATTATACTATTATGTAAAGTATTTTAATTATAAATATTGTACCACTTTAAAAATTAATTTAATTATATTTGATTTGTGTCCTTCAGTTATTTTTTTCCTTCCATCGTACGTGTTTTCAAGCTAATTAGGTAATCAATATTATATATATCTTGTTCATAAAAATTTTCCATAGAATATCTTAATTAAAAATTTATAAATAAAAAAAATAATTTACTCGCTCGATAAAAATAACCAAAAAGCACATCGAATATAAAAATGTAAAAATATTAGCATTTGTCAACAGCACAATAAAATAAATAGAAAAACAATATAGATAGAATTTTGATCTCATTTATATCTTCATCACCTTTTTTGTGTAAGATTAATTTTCTCGTCCTTGCTAAAGAACTTGTTAGAACCCAAAAGAAAAAAATATTTAAACTTTTTGTATATATTAGATGCCTAAAATATGATATAAGGTATCATCTATTGTAATGAATAAATCAGAAAATAATTAAATAATAAATGCCTAGCATTTTATTATTATTATTATTAATAACAATTTAATTAATATAAAAATATCCTAATATACTTTACGGTGATTTCTTCTCTAATAAAACCAAATTTATTTTCTTTTAGGTAACATAATTATTAAAGTATAGATACTTTCCTGTTATAATCAATTAGTGAAGATATAGATTTTTTAAAAAGACAAAATCAGGGCTATTTTGGTAAGTTCAATATTAATGGTGTGTTATTAGTGATTTACAGGTGTGTGATTAGTCCCACCCAAGAATTATTATTATTAATAACAAGGAATTACTTTTTATAATTTCTGTAATTTTCATATATTTTATTAATGGATGCGGACTAATCAGTTACGAATGGAGTTTGTAAGGCTAATAGATTAGTGAGCTAATCATCCGGTATTGGTTGTCGTCGAGATCTCTGGTTCCGAGATTGACATGTTGAGAAGACCAAATCCTCCTGTTCTTCTTTTTGCCCTTTTGCTCATGAGATCAAATCCATTTTTTTTTGGACTTTGATCAAATCCTTTCCAAATATATATTATTGCTATATCGATAAACTGCCAAAGATGGAGGCCCAATGAGAGTGAGCTTGTATACATGATTCGGATATAATAATAAAAACTAAATTCCCTGACAAAAAGTGAGGAACATTAAATTACATCCAAAATGGGCCTTTGGCCCCTTCATAAACAAAAAACAAAAAGTTACAACCAAAATGATTATTGATAATCCATCGGATTAGTGTCATGTTCATGTCATATCTCACATGAACGATGTTATTCGATACAAATGTAAGTTGATATATATATATATATGAAAAATTATTTTATAATTCAAATTTTATCTCTTACATTTCATAAAAATTAAGATAACATTCAGATGTATATACCACATACTTCCAATAAAATTATATTTTTATCATTTACATTTGGATGGGATAATTCCTAACAAACTTATAACCCAAAAATATTAATTTTTTATTAAAATATACGCCATAGAAGAACACAATAGCAGGCCAACAAATCCAAACACCAAACATAAAGAAAAGTAAACAAGATGCTACAACAAAGCATTATCGTTTCATTCGTTTGAATGTCAATCACTACAATGTTTAGTCTTAGTCTTAAGCTTAGTAACTTATGGTGTTTTCCCAAGCATATATAACTACCTATTAGAAAGTAGAAACCCACTTTTCCTTACTAGTAGTCTAGCTTTTGGAGTATTGTGAAGCCTTCATTGGTTAGGGATCTTCTTTGTTTGTGGGGAGTGGTTGAGGATATTCTAATTATTTCTACTTTGCTACTATATGTGGATTCGGTTCTTTTCTGTATTTTTTTTCTACATAATATTAAATCTTAATAATTTCATCGGAATATGAATGCTAATAAAGTTATGTTGTTCAATGAACCTTGAAACACCACACAATCAAACGAACCACAAATAATGCACACAAGAATTATTATTCTTCAAGATTGATGTATTGATGACACTATCGTTCAAGCAGAACCCCAGTGGCAAAGTTTGCAACTTACAACGAAGATGAACAAATTTGACAGTCAACTTGCGTTAAGTTATAATATTTCGAATATTTGATTGTTCAACTCTTTTTCATAAATTTGATACGCTTTACCTAAATCTAAATTTCCACTCACCCACCTCTAACAAAAGTAGACTATTTATATTTTAACCCTATGCATAAACCAAAATCAGTTCAATATTTTTCCAAAGAAAAAAAAAAGAAGAAAAGTTCGTTGGACACCATTGGTTGGTGTACCTATTGACAAATATCTAAAAGATATATATATATATATATATTAAATGGATTAAAATAAAAGTAAATTTTAAAAAAATTATTTTGCATTTTTTGTTGAAACTTTTTATTGTAGTATCTTTATTAACAATTATCGTTCAAAACTTAAAATACTTGTTAGCAAGATCCATACTTGTATTTGAATTGTGAAAACGTATAGCATGAAGATTGAAGGTCAAACAAAATATAAATCCCTAACAAGAGGAATAATATATGGATTATTGTGTAAATTTTTCTTGTACACTTTCTATTTCTTTAATTAAAAGTGATTGATAAAAAGTAAAATAAGATAAAAAATTATCTTTTATACCATAACAGGAAAATATAAAAAAATAAAAAATATAGGTTACTGATAATTTTCTAATTAACAAATTAGCAACAAAAAATAAAATATCTGTAACTACTATTTATAGAACATCATAAACTTAAAGAAATTATCGACCAATTTTATATTATTGACTCATGTTGACTGAATTTTTATTGATTATTTTTGTATTGTTTTATAAATAAAGGTGATGTATGCAAAAAATAATAAAAATAGAGATTTTTTTTTGTTGAAATATTCTGGAAGTACTTTGTATAGAGCCTATGTGTCATCACCCTAATCACTAGCTAAATACTAATTAATAACCATCAAGACTAATGCATTGCCAGTAAGGTTGCTCTACTAAATCAACGAGTGTTCAAATGGAAAATGCACTTTAACTTTTGCATATTTTGTGCTTCTTTTAACATGTATAAAAATCCACACTTGCCAGAGTAAATGATAGATTGATATAATCTTAGACTAAATAATATATAGATATAATCTAAAATTATTATATTTAATTTAATATTTATATTTTCATATAAATAATATTTATATTTTCATATAAATAATATTTATATTTATATATTTATAACATTTAATATTATATATTAAATTAAATAACAATAAATAAAAGAAAATAATCAAAATAAAAAAATTATAGTTATATGTAACCTATGAAACACGAACACTTCGTTGAATTAGCGTGTCCACGTGTCTGAAAATTTTCGGACACGACACGCGTTTGTATCTCATTTGTGTCTTTGAAAACACAATTTTTTTCGGACATATTTGACACTCTAAAATATCGTCACATGTCCATGTGTCCTACTTTATTATTAACTTATATCCTCAAAACGAATTTAAAAGTAGTAATATTACTATTTCTTAAAACTAAAAATTATCTTAAATATTTTATATAATTAAAAAAGACAGTTATAAAAAATATAATTAAAAAAGACATTAAAAATAATAATTTAAATTTTAATATAATAAAATATCAAGATATTATAATTTTGTTAAAAACACATTTTATATATATATATCATGTCCCCGTATTATATAAAAAACTGAGATTGATGTGTTGCTGTATCGCGTGTCTTGTTGTGTGGTGTCCGTGTCCATGCATCATAGCATGTGATTATCAAACTTTTTTTCTACTATATATATATATATATATATAGTATATAGGAAAATTTTCAAGTATAGCGATATGTCAGTATACTTATAATTTGTAACCATTGATTTTAATTAAAAAAAATAAAAAAATATATAAATCAAAATTCACGATTACAGATTATAAGTATACCGGGACATCGATATATTTGAGAACTTTCCTTATAGTATATATGTATCTCAGAACAATAAGGTACACATAATTAATTAACCCACTAATTTTTACACAGAATTAGAAATCAATTAATAGTTCAATACAGACTATTAGAACTTAGAAGAAGGGACCGAAAACAAGGGTAAAAAAAGAGATCTCAGAGTATTACTCAAGGTATAAGAAATTGACTTTCTTCGTATATTAGGTGAATACCGTTAACAAGGAAAAAAAATTACATACATAATATTAATATATGTATATACATAAGTATATTAAAGCATACCTAACCTACCCTTATAGGGCAGTAACGTTTTTGACAAAGTTTGTGTTCATGCGTGAGGAAACACGTTACTACTTAATTTCCCTTGCTAGTTAATTATTTTTTAATTTTTATTTTTTTGGTCAACAATTTTTTTCTCACTTAAGTTCGCTTTATTGTCTAAAGAGACGTACGGAGACCCAGCCAGCTATATACTTGTTTCTATTATTTATTTGAAGAAACCAATTTCGCTAAGTAAAATGGTTTGTAAAAAATACACATACATTAAAATATAATAATGTTTTGTTAGATACTACACCATATTTTATAGGTTAGTTCTTTGCTCCTGTCGATAGATATCATACATTCATACGTTTTGACTTATTTTTTCGTTGATTTTATTAATTTATTCATCAATTTATCTGGTTGGTGATCCAAATAACGAAATAGCCCAAAAAAATATTGGATGAAAATGAGATAAGAAGTTGAAATTTTGCCGGCAGAATTCACCATCATCATGGTTCCATTTGACCTCTCGCGGTTATATGATGTCACATCCTCTTTGAAGAACATATATTAAACCTTGAGCAATTCGACATTTGAGAGGTCAAAAACAATCTAACTCAGATTCTATAAAAAAGGTCAAACATGTGATTTTCAAGTAAAATAAGACCAATGAAAAATTGTACATACCCTAACTTAATGATAAATCACAAATCTATTGATAATATCATTTTAAACACCACAATAATAATGTTATATGCGTTCGTAATTTTTTTTAACTTTGTTTTTGAAATTAAATTAAACTAGCTTGTTTATATATACATTTTTTTAGCTCACTAATAATTTTATTTAAAATCGATGTTTTTTAATCGCTAGATGATAATTTAATTACGACTACATGCATATATAAGAAAACTTCACTAATTTGTCTTCCACCTTCATTTTCCTAGATCATTTATGTACGTATACACGTGTTTCAATTCTAAAATGACATGAACTCCAAGTTAACTAAAGTTGAATTTGGTTTCATGTGTGCATTATAAGGCCTATGGTTAAGGCTTCTTAATGATGCTTAAATGACGTTTTCAAGTTGGCAATTTGCTTCTAGTAATATACGAATTTCATGAAAAGAGGTCCGAATTAAACAAATATAGATAAAATATACGAAAGCAAATTCAAGTTCTATAATCTTAAGAAGTCACAAAAAAAAAAGGTTCTATAATCTTGAGGTATGAGAAGAAATAATTTGTACTTGTTATTTCCTGAGAAACTGATTTCTCTTAATAATAATTGATTTGTAGGGTAGACTAATTGATAGCTAGGCAAGATGAGGAAATCTAGGGTTTGAATGAGAATGGCTCCAAAAAATTTGGTATGTGAGTGATAAGACCCTCTAGGGAGAGCCGCCTCTAAAAAATATGCGACACTACTGATGGAGGAAACACGCCTTTCTATCCGAGAATATTTGAAATTGAATGAGGATATGGACACCCAGAACAATGATCAAAGAGCAGGTATAGACTGCTACATTCATGTTATTATTATAATTTTCTATTAATCTTGGTAATCACAATACATATTATCTGATCTATGGAATTAAATTTTGCAAATAATATATAAAATGAAAGTGACCACGTTAATGCCTACACTGATCATAAAAGCAGCAATTCCGATCCCATATGCGTGAGCCATGACAGAATCAGATATGGATCTTGCTTAATTATATTAATTAAGTGGAAAATTCTACTATGAAGATATTTAAGTGTCTTCTAGTAAGAATTTTGTCATATTTAAAAATTTATCTCTGATAGTATTAATTAACATCAGATTTTAATAGCACAAATCAATGGTTAAGATTCTTTGACTTCACTAGAAGATATTTTTGTGTCTTCATCGTAGCCGCTACCTAATTAAGTATATATATATAGCATCAGCATTCATGACATATATGGTTGAAATTCATATATTCAACCGAACAACAAATATTCGTGCTCCTAAACATAAAAAAAGATGTATTATAAATATGAAATAATGTTAGTTTCTATATAACTTTCTAAAACAAATTTTGGAATAATCAAATCAGAAACGTTCAATTTTAAAAACGTAGCATATAGTTAAAGACTATGCATATTAATTAGAAAGGCCACCATGTCATTCTGATGGTGTAAGTTTGAGCCGCCGTTCTTTCATTTGTAGCTAGCTACTTCACGCCCGTCTTGATTGTATCGAAAATCGTCAAATAAATGTTGAACGAATTCATAGCCAGATTCAGAATTCAATTTACTAACAACTTACCTTCTCATACGATGATCTTGGCCTTGTTTAACCGTTTTAGTAATTAATAGGAAATTATCCAAATTATACAAGTATAAAAGAATTGCTGCATTATTGGTATAATTTATTTTTTTAACATATAGCTAATTAGTATATTTCTTACCAAAATAAAAAATAAAAAATACTTCGGACAAGAATAGAGACATGAATAATTATATTTTTAAAATATGTTTTTTATACATAAATTTTTTTATTTTGTCTCATGTTAATTTTTTTTTTAAAAATTCAACTCGAATTCAAAACATTTCAATGATAAGCTCTTATAGCATTTTATAATACTAAACACTTCTCTCACGTATTTAAGTTGATAGGAGCTAGAAAATAATATTTGGTTGTGCTTCTAAAGTTCTAATTAATGACTCTATTTTGAAAAAAAAAAAAAAAACTATCAATTTGTGATTTTTTTATTCTATATGAAAATATTTATATTTGAAAACAAAGTTTCTTATATTTATCTCTAATTTTATCTTTTCCTAATCTATATTTTTGTCCTGCATATATTTTCAGATACAGAAACGCATTCTTATATTATATTATACACTACTAGAAACATGTTTGTACCGTCGGATTTTTCGTCGGATTTTAATGCAAAATTCGACGGCTGCTAGGTTACGGTCGGATTTTTCGTCGGATACTCAACCGACGATAAATAGGTCAACGGAAATTGATTTTCGTCGGATTAACTTTGTCCGACGCAAATTTCCGTCGGATCAATCCGACGCAAACGACAAAAAAAGTAAACGATTGTGTTTGACTTTTTCCGTCGGATTATAATCCGACGCAAACTAATCCCACGGAATATCCGACGGAAAGTTTAGAGGCTGATGTTGGAATAATCCGACGAAAAATCTGACGTAAATTACGTTATTCACGTGTTCACTATCCGACGGAAATAAGAATCCAGCAAAAAAAAATTACCTTTGAATTCAATGTTAAAACCAAAACCTGAAATTAAATTACAAACCAAGTAGTGCAGACAACAAATAACATAAAATCATAATAAATCCAAATCAAATCACTGATAACAAGAAATAAAAAAATGCTACAAATGAAGTCCGTCCGTACATGAAAAATATAAAAACGTATGAACTGAAAACATGATTAGTATCCTAACTACGCGTCCTCGTAGTCATCGTCATCACCATCGTCGTTATGATCCGGCTGCTGTGG
>JASCZI010211496.1:0-49363 GCA_036250425.1 Stylosanthes scabra
ATTTATCTAGAAAAATCTAAGACTACACTACTCTAGAAGGAATTCTCTAGAATACATGACAAGCCTATAAATAGGCTACTAAGGTTCTCATTTGTAATCAACTAGAACTAAACATTCAACTATCACAAAGCCTTGTACTCTCTCCTTCATCAATAATAAAACTATCACATTTCTCAAACTATTCCATACAACTTTCAGTACTTAATTAATTACGTATATCATAAGCATATAGATGAAATTCAACTGTGAATGGATGATGCATCTCATCAACATCACCCATATGATCTTAACTGCTAATCACTCACTCTTTTAATTTCTTTATAAGTGATGAGAATGGGAACATACATAACTGATAAATATATATCGAAATATAAAATATTTTGTATTTCGACTTTTATATTAAGAAAGATATTTCGTTCTGTGAAGGGTTCAAAGTTGAAAGAAAGAGGGGCGTAATTTTCTTATAAGCAACGGCAGCTTCTATACAAGAGTCAACAACAGTGGTAGCAACTTTGGTAATAATAAAATAAATGAAAATGAAGAAGTAGTTATTATTTTATTTGTGCTTCTTGGTAGCTCCCATGATAAATGTCGTTGGTTGAATTGTGGAATCATACGATTTATAGCTGCTACTTGTCAATTAATAAAACAATACAGTAATGATGGATCGATGTTACACATGTACACCATATTACACTGTCTACTGTGTTATGTATGTATATGTACCTCATTCAATGTATCACTTATATACAACTAGCATTACTTTAATTAATCTCCTTCAATCACTGGTAAATGGAAGAATAATCCCCCCCTCCCCCTCCCCCTCATTCTAATTCCAATTTGGAAAGTTTTTAAACAATTCATCATCACTCTACTTTTAGATTTGTTGGCTCCTCGTATTCCCACAGAGAGAGAACCCAAATTATTTTAATACTGTAATAATCTATGAGGTCGTCTTATTAATTATATTTATTTCTTAAGAAATTCTGTTGTAATCTAACTCACTGATCAAGGTGCTTAAGCATGCAATAATAATTTGTTTAACATATATTCTTGACAATTTGGGGGCAGCTAGTAATACATAAAATTTAGATATTCTTTAATTTGCATATAATTAAAACCATTGCAAATTCTAGACTTCCCTTCATTTCATCCACCTAACATATATATCAACCTTAAAATAATTAACCAAAATATTTTAACATTGTCAAAATACATGTATACTTTATGGTATATTCATATATATGGAATATATATATATATCAGTATCACATAATAATTTAAGAAATATAATTTACTCAAATTTTTATCTTCTAATAATAATTATAATAAGACTTTACACATCATTGAATTTAAAAATGACTCCATTCAGTACCATGTACCATTTTTTATTTATTATTTATTTATCAAAAATATATTAAAAAAACTCAAACTCGATATCTTTATTAAAAAAACAGAATAAATATCATTTCAAATATAATTCATTAGCAGTAGTTGCGTGAATAAAACAGACTAATTATCAATACTAGCTAGTCACTAAATCAGGAAATTAAATTAAAATAATTAGTAATTAGTCAACTAATTAAATTCCGTTATATATATATATATATATATATATAGCAGCCTATGCTACTAGCTAAGAAGGTAGGTAGGAGTAGGACCACGTGAATGAAGGTTAATAATTCCATGACATTGTATTGAATAAAGCTTTTGCAGGAACATTGCAAGTATGAGATATATATGAAATTGATGAAACTCCACCAATTGATATACAGAACAGAGGCGATTATGAATATAATGCAAGCATGCATGCATCTTTATGTTTCCAGAAAAGAGAAATGTCAGCCTAAGATTCATGCACTCTCCTTATTATTATTATCATTATTAACCACATTTGCACCAAAATGTAAAAGTAGTAGTTTACATATATAGAGATTCTTTTAATTTGCACTTCTCCTTTAATTTACTTTTAAAAAGGGACCAAAGATTAAATAAATTTATACGGCCCCCTCACTTTTTTTTAATCTATTACGTGATGAGCATCTATTAAAGTAAGACTAAATAAAATTAAATAGAGATGTTTAAAATTTTACTAGATCAAAAGTAAAAAATATTTATAAAAATTAAAACAAAAAATTCATCATTAGTATTTTATATGAATAAATAATTTATTTAAATATTTAAAGACTTTCAAATTATAAATAGCATTTTGTTTGTGTTATAGGATTTCTTGCCAAATCAGAAGCTTACACAATAGTAAGTGTGGAAATGCATATTTAGTTAGTCCCCCCCCCCCTATTCAGTGTACAAAATTATCTTATCTGACCCAACACAGACTTGAACTGACAAAAAATATTGGTACGTTTGTCTCACTTTGGAAGAGAATTCCTTGTTTAGGATTAGGGCACAATTCAATTAACCTGGTAAAAATAAATGTTCCATTATAAATTTATAATCATATTGGCCTATATACATATAGAGACAACATACATGTCCCTACCATGCATTATTATTTTCCATGGTAAATCATCAAAAGTGTTAGCATTAATTCTTCTCCCATGATTGATTGGTTTCTCATCACTTTAATTTTTTTTAATTATTATTTAGGGTGAAAGACAAATATATCCTTAACTTTTTGAAAATTGGATAAAAATACTCTTCACTTTGTTGAAATACTCACGTATCCCCAACATTTAAGAAAAGTGGACAATACTACCCCTCCTTTGATCTAACCCACGTGTTGTCGTTACGAAGGCGTGATGTGGTTGTCAACGGCGTCTAGTTGGCCATAACGGAGCCATACTATACAGACCAGGCCATAATTGACGTTAGACAGCAAAACGAAGTCGATTCCTTTGGGGAAATGAAACCCTAATTTCGAAAAGTTTATGTAAAAAAAGGGGTAATGGCTTTGTTTTGCTGTCTAACATCCATTACGAGCATCGTCTGTACAGCTTGGCTCCGTTACGGTCAGTTAGGTGTAATTGACAGTCACATCACGCGCATTTATAACGGTTACACGTTGGTTAGACTAAATGAGGGGTAGTAGTGTCCACTTTTTTCGAAGGTTGGGGCATGTAGGTATTTTAATAAAGTGGGGAGTAATTTTGTCTAACTTTAAAAAGTCAAGGATATATTTGTCTTTAATTTTATTATTTATTATAAAAGTATGTGGGTTGGATAATATTGCATTCATATATGGTTTTAATAATAGTATTATATATTTTTAAAAATAATTTAGTACAAATAAACTCGGCTCAACAAAGGAGTAAAAAAAAATCTACATATATATATATATATATTAGCATTGTCATGAAAGATAGTAATATATAAAGGGTGAAAAGATAATATAATGCGCTTGTCTTTATTCGTTGATTAAATGTTAATTAAATATTAAGGATATGATGATTAAGGGTGCCTTTCTTTATCTGGTAAAAACTTTTTGTGCTTCTTCGTTCCCTAAATGTTGGATGTATCCAGTGAATGTGAAGGGAAATTAAAGGTTTATTGAATGAGGTCACATTGCAATATTCTTCTTTACACTCAATGTCGTAATTATTTCCTTATTAATAATGTAATCAAAATATATATTATTATGACTGTGTAGGCAGCTGGGAATAATTGAGTGAGCACAATATAATGAGGCATGGAGCATTGTATATATAGGTGGAAGAAGGTGTGGGATGAAGCAGTAAATTTTTTTGTTAAATTATATATTATATCCTATAATTTGAGTGAAATTATAACTAATTTTCTATAATTTAAAAGTTTATAATTAAGTTTTTGTTTTTGTAAAAAAATTGTAATTTACTCACTACCGTTTAAATAATATTTAATATAACATAATATTTTGTGTCATATTTCTATTTTATAATCATATGTGATGTTATGTGTATTAGTTAAAATTGTAATTGACCAAAAAAATTTCATTTCATAAGCCAAAGAAAAAACTCATTAAATATAATAATAAGAATATAATTATAATAACACATGACTTAATAATTTTTTAACATCAAATTTGAAACAATAATTAAATTGTAAATCTTTTATAGATATAGAAATTTAAATATAAATTTTTTAAACTATAAGAATTTAGCGTATAATTTAAGTTAAATTTTTTTTAATGGAGTGAAAAGTAGTTGAATGGGTAATAAGAATTAAGAATAGGGTGAATTTTTGGTTATATATATGGTGAGTGAAGAGAGTGAAAGTGAAGTAAGGATGAGTGGCGTCAGAAATCAGAATAGAAAATAGGCAGGTAGGTAGAATTAGAAAGATGGAAATACAATGCATCTTAACCACTAAAACAGGACAGTAAGAATCAATTCACTTTCCGTGCAGAGTCACAAACTCAGAAAAACACAAACCCTACTGCCTCTGGCTCTACCCACTACCCTCCCCTCTAATTTACAGCTACCTACGTACAAATGGTACCATTCTACCACTGCCACTCAAACACATTGCTATCACCATTAATTATCTTTTTTATTTTCTTTTTCCTCCATTTTCAAACCAATCATTAATTGTCACCATTGTATTATTGGTGTTTTCATTTCAATACTGAGTAATGTTGGTACAAGTATCCAACAACTAATATAATGGGCCACATGGCATAATGTTAATTGGACCTAATGCCCATATGGGCCTTCCTGGTGTATGTATGTCAAGTTTGTTTGGGATATGGATGCAATTTGAAATCTTGATCCACATAGTGTATTTATCTAGTTAGGTGAGTTAGTTGTTATAAGCAGTTAGAATTAGTTGAGAGTTCTGTTCACACCTCATGTATATATAAACCAGCATTGTGCATAGTAATGATATGATGATTTGATTGACTTGGTCATTTCTGCAAACTATCATATCTCAATTTGATGAGTTAATATATATACTGCCCAATTAAGTTCAAACTCCACACAATCTGTTGTTCAATCCCCTCTGCCTCGCATATAAACATAAAACATATATAATTATTCATGATTAACTACGTGGCTGATGATATGGCAATGCAGATTATGATAAGCACGTACCCATGCATTCCATACACAAGCCTTAATTATTTTACGAATTCTTGATGATTGCATCATTCATACAACAGTATGTGTTTTACTAATTCAGTACAAAGCAACTATACAATATAATAATAGCAAGTATACATACAATGACATGACACCCACATTAACTATTAATTCCCCTCACCTCATCAAATATCAATAATATATATATGTGATATTGATATTGATGAAGCAAGCCAATATTATATTCAAGGTTTATCTATCTATCTTAAAAGTAAATTCACATACATACTAATAATACTAGATCATAGTATGATAAGCTAGCCCTTTAACGTTATTAAAAGACTAGTATGTATTTACATATTAAACCCTAAACTAAATTATATTAACTTAACCTCTGCTATTAGTCTTTCAGATCGGAAGAAATATAGAATGGGACATTGTGCATGATTGTTCCTATAATTAGCTAGGCATTATTACATAATTGTGTATCAGAGAAGCCAAGATACTTAATTTGATCTTTCATAATCCTTTGATGCTTGTCACATATTGACAAGATCTTGTCCCTTACAATTTCTGAGTCTAATGCACCACTCTTTTCCATCTGAAACACCAAGTTATAGAAGAGCCTTCCTCCAAGGGTGTCAAAGGAAGAAGCATTTAGCAGTTCAAGGCCATATTGATTTTCCAAACACACCAAGATTTCAGATAATGGACACTTATGAATCCCATCATAGGGAGAAGAAATAATCTGAATACTAACTTCACTTTGACTGAGCCTACTTGATGAAACCAGAAAATCACCTTTCCCTTTCTTTACAGATTCTTTCTTGTTGTTCACCGCTGCCCCTTGCTGAGAAATTCTCAGCAAGAGGTCCTCCTTTTTCTTGATGAGGTCTTCCACCTGTTGTTGCAACTCAGGTATGTATTTCAACACTCTTGAAATTGTTGCTGGGATGCTCATCTTCTTCTGCAAGCAACACAATAATAATAATAAAGGATTAATATATGTATATATAGTTTGATCAGAACCTGATGAAGTTCATGTTCATCGAGGTAGTAAGTACCATTTGATCTGAAAGAGGGAGGAGTGAACGGAGAGAAGAGTACAAGGCATTGATCCTCTTGCGGCGGTGGCGCTCGCTTGCATTGTGATTAAGTTTCTTGGCCATGGAAGAAGAAGAAGAGAGTTGTTGATGGAGTATTGGAAAGTCTTGTGTGTTGAAGTGACTTACTTCTTCTTCTAAGTGTAAGGGCCATTCCATTTCCATGTTATTAGGGAACATAGTTGGAGAGGATATTGCAAGCATCATGGGGATTTGATTTATTTGCTACAATTAGGAATGAATAATAATTGCTTAATCACATTGTGAGATAGTTATCATGGCCTACACATATATATATACATGTATGTGTTAGATTGAATAAATATATAATGTGTCGGTTAATGATGAATAGAGTTAGACGACTTTGATTATGATATCCTTTATTATTTTAAGAGGGAACCAAGTTATTATCAAATATTTGAGTTATGCACTAAACAATTAAGATAGATATAGAAGAAGATTTAAAAAATTAAAGAATCTGCAGGAATGTGGTAACTGTGTGGGAGAGTGTGGATCACACCCACACAATTAGTTAGTTATCTGTTAGTAGGTTAGTTACAGCACGTGATGAGTTAGTTACATGCATCACATGATTGCTTGATGAGCAGCTATATATCAGAACCGTGACAACTTTGTATAATTTCACTGGTTCTTGTTAAAGATAGATAAATTATTTATAAACTGAATATATAGTTGGTGAAGTTCATAATGAGTCTACGTGGAAGCTGATGTGGCGATGCTAATTATAATTAAGGAGTGCGTCGTGCTTGTGGCTTGTGATCAATCCTCGTTGTTTCCTTTTAAATAGCACGTGCCCATCCATGTCCTGCACACGCTCACCCTTTAATTTGCTAAGTATTAATTAAGACATTAAGTACACTGACCCTCTCATTTCCAAATAATTTAAACCAACAAGAATTAATAACTATGATGAGACTATGTGTATTAGTTGGTCATTAGGTATTTCTCATGACGCAATGTTAAGGAAAGGTCTATGGTAAAAAAATTAAAACGTTTTTCCGTTGCCGGGACTTGAACCCGGGTCTCTCGGGTGAGAGCCGAGTATCCTAACCACCTAGACTACAACGGATTCCATTCTTGGTTTACTTTTCTATATAATTAACCTATTTCATTGTTTTCTTGCACATTACAACCTGCAAAGTCTGCTGATAAGATATAAAAATATTGACCAATATACTGTTAAAATTAACTTTAAAGGATTATTCTTAACTTTATTTCTTTAATATATTTTTGGCCAGCAAATAGCCATCAATACGCAAATGTGTTGGTTTAAAATGTAACAGTGAGTCTTTTAATCAAAGGAGTTGAGTTGATGATTGTATATGCTAATTAAATTGCTGGTCATCTAGCTTTTCTCTAATAAAAAATCACATAAATACAATCATGTATGTATTGGCAAATATATTCGAAGAATATATGCATTTATTTACTACTTACTAGTTACATGTCCCCAGCCAGTAGAACTTATTTTAAAACCATATGGCGTACTTTGAAATTAACCATCAAGTGTAGTATAAGCATACTTTGAAATTTATTTCACTTAATTAAATTACCAGGCAATTATGTTTGTTATTTTTGACAAAATCAGTAGCATCAAGTACATAGACCCTAAGAGGCAATATAGAGTGTTCCCAAGTCACCCACTTGACAGTATATCTAAGATACATACAATGTTCTGTTTTGTGCTTCAAAGCCTTTCTTCAACAAGCATTGGCTCTCATCAGGGAAACAGTTCAACCCTCCTTTGTAATTTGGACTCAAAGGATTACCATCTGAATCTTTTGTTATGTTGTAGAGGTCACACCTGCACTCATGCACCCTACCTTGTCTTGCACACCCCTTGTGTCATTTATTATCCATTTCTCATCATACCCTTCTGGAGGATTTCCAACTTGTATTGCATAAGGGTCTGGAATGTGTGTTTCTACTTTGACACGTCTAGCATTTTTTTTTTTATTTGTGGTCTTTGAGATTGATTGTCTAGAAATTTTTCAAGGATTATACACCTATCTTATTGTTTCGCCAAGGCCTAATATAGTATAGTCGAACCACCTTAAACGGTCACACTGGTTTTTTAGAACCATGAATGAAAAAGAAGCAGAATTTGGAGTTTGGTGGTTTAAAATGGGGACTATAATATCCTCGCTAAGAAAAGGTTTGGGGACAAATTTGGAATTTTCCTCAAAAGCATTTGAATTGCAATGTCAAAATTCTAGACAAATAAATAAGCTTTTAACTTAAGCTACACTAATTTCTGGATTTCACTTAGTTACAGGATCATATTTCTTTTGTACATACATTATTATACATACATTGCTTAAAAAAAGAAGCAGAAAATGTACAACCTTATAGATAAACCCTAAAAGACTCTACATATATATAACATTCTTCAACTTATTGCAAAGAGAGAGATCACTTTTCAGACCTGCACTCCAATCCTCTGAGCTACCTGCATCCACAAAATATTCATTTTAGTCATTCTTCTATGTATAAGGACTTTAAAAGTAGTTTGAAAACAGCAGAAGAATTATCCCTATAAGGTATTCCTTTTTGGATCACGCTAATAACACAAAGTTGTAAGCTGCCACATTTGATCATATACCCTTAATGAAACAGTGTGTAAATATCACTATCTTCATGTTGCCCATGATTTAATTTCCTTTAATTAAAGAACCTTTCTTTTTACAAGCTGAAAACTTTAGGTTCTCGCATCAACAAAGGGACGAGCCAGACTCATCAAGTGCTTACACTCGCTACTAATGAGAGAATGATACAGGTATTGTGGGAATGTAGGATTTGAACTCCCAACCGAACAGAAACTCCTTAATCTTAAAGATGAGGATAGGCGTCATATTTTATTCCTCCAAAGTTATATATTCACATATTCTCTACAATAAAGTTTTCATGATATTTCGAAAAGAAATTAGATGTATGTTGTTAGATGAAGATGTTAAGATACCTCTTTAAAGGAGTGAACATCACTTCCCCAAAGCCAGGCATCGCAGCCTGCATCTCTTGCACCCCATATATCATTTCTACGATCATCGCCAACATGAACAGCATCCTCGGGTTTTACATCCAGTAGTTCACATGCTTTAAGAAATATAGTTGGATTTGGCTTTTCAGCTGCAACCTATTTGAAAATGGCATAACCAACTCTTAAAATCAAGAATATTATAAAAGAAGAAAGTACTCATAAGAAAACTTCGGTTAACTACATCTATCCCACAGCCAAATACATGCAGATCCGAAGGTGTTTGAAAATTAGTTAACAAATTGACACCTTAAATAACAGCCATTTGATTACCTCAGCGGATACTGCTACTGCATCAAACCAATTTTCACAATTCAATGCCCGCAGGACAGGCCTCAGTCGAGTGTCGAAATTCGATACAACAGCTAATTTGACACCAGATTTTCTGAGAGCATTAAACACTTGTTCTGCTTCAGGATCACAAAGATGCCATGCCTATAGATGAAGAATGCCAAAAGGCTATCAAAACCATACCCAAATATTATACCATAAGTTTCAAATGAAGATAACTATAAATGCCCACCTTGTCTGTCATATAGTAGTTATACAGTTCTTCAAAGTATTGAGTATCCGAACAGCCGGTGGAATAACTAACTATGTATTGCCAGAAAGGCCTACCATCGTTAACATATCTGCAATGTTGAAAAACAGAAAAAGGACATTTTATTATACAAAAGATGAGAACAATATGTCATATTAAAAAAAGTTATCATCTAATCGAAAACGTTGTCATCCAAACAGAATAAAAGTAATTAACCGCATAATATATAAGTTATCTGTAATTCATTTGAAATTAAAACAAAAAGCGGGTGACATTAGGAACATGAAATTCATTGATGAACTGAAGCATAGCAATAAACAGATATTAAGAAGATAAAGTTATACCTGAGACGAGATTTGCCCCAAGGCTGACTGTAAGCTCTTCTATATCTGTGCAATATCTCATCCTCAGAGAACTCCACTCCATATTTCTCCCCAATTTTCCTATATATCTGCAATTCATTTGCGTTATAAGCCCTAAATTGTTTCATAATTATTATAATACAGAAAGAAAGAGAGGATAGGTACCTGGGCCATAGGCTGAGAAGGGAGAACAAGAGTGCCAACAGCATCAACAAGAAGCGCCTTGTGTGTGATGTTTCCATAGAGGGACCTTCTGTAATCTGCATAGTCCTTGAGTGCTTCTGTTTCTGTATCTGACTCTGCAACTTGCACCGCCGAAGAAGAGTAGCGAAAATGGTGAAGGGTTTTTGCAGCTACGGTGAATGATCTGCCATTGGAGGAAGTAAAAGAAGAAGAGAGGGTTCTTGAAAGAAGGTTTGTTAGAGGCATGATGATTTGAATGGAAGAGGAGAGTCACATTACCAAAATGACCTCTCTCACGCTTTCTTCTTCGTTCCTCACTCTCGCTTCTCACTTCTCACTTCTCTCTTCTCTCACACCACACACACTACCGAAACTGAAGCCTTCTTATTCTCTCAGAACGGAGAAACTCAATTACCACAAATACCCCTCCCACTTCTCCTATATTACCATTTCTTCCCTCCTCTTCTTCTTATCACACTAATTTCGTTTAGTAATAATCCAAATAAAAACTAAAATTAGTAAATTAATAAATGTATACGAAAATTAAATTAGATAAATTATTGTTACCATAAACTTTGTGGATCACACTAACTTTGTGGATCGCCTTCCTTCCATAAAGTTCATCTATATCTATTCTATGTATATATAATAGGATACAGAAAAATTTGATGTATGTACAATTTTGTAAATATTTTTATTATATATAATTTTTTCTATAAAATGTTTGTTTTGCTGGCTGGTGTGAACTGTGAATGAATATTAGCTGTGAATTTGACCATATCAACAAAATAAAAAATGAAAATATAATAATTAATCATGTTATATGATATATATGCATGGAGATATACTAAAATTGTTACGCAATGAATATATATCAAGATTTGTATTTGCAATTATGCACACTTTTCCTAAGACTTTTTAATATAATGAGCCATGCTATGCGGATAATGGATATGGATATATATAGAAAAGTCGAACCTTCCTCACATGTCACATGATATATAACTGAATCTGGTTGTTTAGAAAAGTAACAACCAATCACATGCTAATACTCACATGAAATTTAAGTAATCTATTATCTATGCATAAAGCATGCCCTGTTATTATTATTGGATTGGATTGGATGGGGCAATGTATTTTATGGGGTCCTAATAAGTCAATGGTTCTCCTTCCTTCATTTTAATTTTAATCTTAACATATTTGTATCAGTAATAATAAGAGATAGATGATGGATGTGTATGAAAGGTGAGTTAGCTAAGATATAAAGAGATTGAAACACCCATGTCACAACAGAACAATAATGAAAACAAAGAGAGCCGCAAGCATCTAACACAACGTGAACACCTGAAAGCCGGTTGCATATATTAATTATTAATTATCAGAAGCATTTAATTTAAGCTTAATAATATGTTTGAAGGAGCAGTGTATTATGAAAATGAAACGGTGTCCCGACAGAGCTAATTAAGGAGTCTTAAGAATCATCGAAGGGAAAGCAAGTGGGGTCCCTAAGAAGAAAGAATACATGACATGGCATCTTATTCACTGGTTCCTCAAAGACACGTTAGGGGCACCAACGTCTTTTTCTTGGACGCGTGTTACTAATTTTGTTTTTCTTAAGGATTGTAATATATTCCCTGTCACCAATAAATTTCACATAAAATATGTGTGTAGCAACTAGCAACTTGGTGTTGGTGTTTTTGCTTCATGAATAATTGAAAGGAAGGCAATGATTGTTTGTGGGTTGAGAGTAACCCTTGAATCATGTAACGCAATTTATTATGAGAGTATGGTTATGGCATGTATGACCTCAATGATAACATATCTGATGAGGAATGGAATGTTTTATTGTGCATCAGATAAAGCTTTATTAACTATACTATTATTTACAACACAATGCTTTTATCAATTTAAAAATAATTTAATTTTCATGCATTATCAGTATAAAAGAGTTTTATATATATATTCAATCAAAACAATTAATTTTCAAACTCATTACTTCTAAAGTCATATAAATGTATGAATCTGATTGATGACTGTATAAAATTATTTACACCGTCATTGCATTAAAATTAAACTCTTTAAAAATAATATATATAAAACTCTTGATGCAATAATTAATTGAAAAGCTTGGCTTGATGTTGTAGGAGTGTTGTTGAAGTTTTAATTAGGGGTAGTGGAATTGTGGTACTGAATTGAAAAGAGGAAAGGAAGCAATAACGATATTTTGCACATAATGGACCACAAAAAGAAACCAAAGCACTGTGAATGTGTGTGGCAAGCTGGCGTGGAATTTGTAATTATTTTGTGGTTATTCTGTTTTCGTCCACATAAACATGAATGGTGGGCCCTTTGGACCTAACCAAGGAGGGCCCAACAAATCTGAATCACTAATATTTTGTATATTTTCTCTACTATCATTTTGATCGATTTTGCATATCATTTTTCGAATACAAATAACTGCCTCTACTTTTGCTTTGTTTATGTGTCTTGCCAAGTTCATATAATTACAACAACCCCCCTTCCTGTTTTTCTCAAGGTAGCATAGTAATATTAGAAGGCAGGCACACAAACACACACACACATATATAGAACACAAATTAATTAAATCACCATTTATTAAATAATATACTGCTTTGATTATTTAGATTTATTTTTTGTGCATTTAGAAATAACCACATGTTTTGGTTTCAAATTAGTGATGAAATTTGAAAATAGAGGGAGTTGTGTGGCTTGAATAGGCCATTGACTGTAAGAACAAAAAATTTGTGTGGTGGAAGGTGTACCTCTTGGCGCACCAACAGAAACTGTGGCCCAAAAAATCAAAGAATGATAGCGATCCATCATAACCTAGTATAGAATTTGTTCCCACTTCCCCTTTCAACAACTAGCCAATTCATCATAAAATTTGTGCAAGAATGATTTACGTATTTTGGATATGAGAATGATTTGCTATTTTCTTTTTGGACGTGGATGAGAATGATCGGCTTAGTTTTTGTTTTTGGTAATGAAAGAGTCCAAAAGCCCAAAACAAAACAACTAAGCCACCGCTCACCGGGTTGAGAAGGGCTTCTCTTGGGTTTGGATTTGGGTTTCTTTCAGGTCACTCCAGTCCGTTGGACATCACCCACACCAAAACCAATCCTTCTTTTTGTGTAAACAATAAGGATTTAGGAAGTCCAAAAAAAAAGGAATAAGTAATTTAGGAATGGATATTGCTGTAAATTGTAATACCCAAAAAAAAATAATAACTAGATACTACTTATAATTCTATTTGCACACTAAAATTAATCATTAAAATCAACCATCATGTATTTTATACATGAATACATGTGTAATTTTATCATTTTTAATATGTATTTTATAGTTTAGAAAAATTATCCCATGTTCCATCTAAAATATCAGAATATGATATTCCTTATATGAATAGGTAGCTTATCCAAATTTATCTTGTAATGAGTGTTGGAAAGACTAAATTAACCCAATTTTATAAGTAAATTTATAAAAAAAGTCCAACTTGATAACATCCTCAATGCAAAAGCTTTTCTTTTTTTTTTTTATCAAAACTGGTATCTTCTTCTAAAACTATTTCTAATTTTTATTAAAATATGAAATAATTTTCACTACATAGAAACTATTTTTCTTCAATGATTTTCGGTAGAACCAAAAAAGTAATTAGTGATTACACTTAATGTATTATTTTTTATTATTTCTTAAATCTTAATAATGTTATATATAAAAAATACTTGGAAGTTAAATAAATTTCTATAAAGTAACTTTAAAATTATAAACAACTTGTATATAAGTTTTTGATCAATATAATAAAAAATATTTTTAATTTATTAAAAAATTATTTTCACTTGAAATATATAACACCACTATAAATTTCCAAAAACGCTTTTAGTGTATTTTCCTTGTAAGAATAATTTGGTTTAATTGTATTATAGCCTAAAAATTTAAAATCAAAATGACTAAGACACTTATTTTAATTTATTATGAGTATAAAATATTAAATACAACATGAATTTTAAAATGGCAATATTAATGACTTTTGTTTTTTACGACGAAATAATACATTTTTTTGTTTTATTTTGTTCTTTTTATTTATGTTTTTCTTTAATGTTTTTTCACTTAAAAAACTATGATTATTATCGATGAATTAACAAAAATTATATTTACATACTAAAATTCAGCCACAAATTCACCCAACAAATATTTATGTATATATACATATATTTAATTTTTTTCAATTTTTAAAAAACTTTAAAATAAAAAATGTTATTTATTAATATATATTAAAATATAAAATATATATTAATAAATAATTAAAAAATATTTTATTCATTTTATAAGTAATAGCAGTGACCTTTATATAATATATATTGAAAAGATAAATACAAAAACCAGATAATATAATTTTTATATCATTTTTTTACTCATCCAAATTGATATCATACTAATGTATTATATTAATCATTCTTACTAAAGTAAGTAATTAAAAAAATCAAATATAATTGCAAGCTTGACTCACAATAAATTAAGCAAGCTATGCTAAAAAAATTACATAAAGTCACTTTCCAACCAAGTTTCAACTAAGAGGGAATATTAAATCTTTACAAACTGTTCAAAGGGAGAAGGGGTGACATCCCACGGTGCACTACTTTCTATTATTGTTCACATGAGTTATGTAATCATAATCTACACCATTGATATTTTTTATATTAAATCTACATAGTGTAAAATGAATGGAACAAAATGTTCCATTAAATACAAATAAAATATGTGATAAATTTTCTATAATTTAATATATATTATATACTAATGATTAATTTTAATCACCGCGCTAACGTGTAAATATTAATATCATGTCATAGCATAATATATGCTCTATTTAGTATTTACTTAGAAGGTTCCAATGTTACTTTTGTTTTTCAGATCAAATGTAATATATAACTTGGACTTTTAGACTTAAACTTGATGGTGCCCTGCATATGATTCGTTCTCACTTTCACAACAATGCAGCAATATTTTTCACTCTAAACACACTTGTGTCACCTAAAACCCATTCCCTTTCCTATATAATACTTGTCATGTAACAACAAAGCAAGATTCAATGTAAAAATTAAAATAACCTTTTTCACTTTGATATCCTTTTGTACTTTGCAGCAAAGGGTGTATCTATGGATCCCACCCATAAGACCCCATCTTTTTCCTCCACCTCACTAATAGAATTCCCAACCAAACCTTCAACAATTTCTAACACATCACCCTCCTCACTTACCCTAATTGCAAATCCACTACTCCCTTTCAACTTACCCAAGTATGAATATATCCTTGTAATGTCCAAAGGAACCTTAACAAGCACTTTTCCAATCCAATCATAGGACAGAATCCATTGTACAAGTTTATCTCTTCTTGAGTGCATTCCAACCCAAAATCCCCCTCTTGGACTACGTTTGATGTTGTCTGGGAAACCTGGAAGATCTGCAAAGTGTTCCAATGTTCCAGCCTTTGGTGTGTTTAGCCAATACTTGAGTACTCTGCAGTTTGTAGTCTCTGCTATCAGGATGAAGTCACTATCTCTGCTTAGTGCTACACCATTTGCAAAAGTCAGATTATTCAGGACAACTGTAACTTCTTTCCTTTGTGGATCATATTTCATTAGCCTGCCTGTTCTGTCCTTGCTTAGTATCAAAGATATGTAATTCCTGCAATTTTTTTGTTGCATGTCACATACATTATCATCAACTTTTAGCAAATAAAATTACTTTAAAGTGAATATAATCTTGGAAACGTCTCCAGAAGAAACACCGTTGTTCTTGTGTTTTTAGCCGTGGATGTTAATTATATATTTATTTTATAATTAAAATCAATTAAGATCAACGGCTAAAAACACAGGAACACCCAGTTTCCGGGTATACTAGGAACGCTTCCTATAATCTTATATGTTACCTCCTTTGATAAATTGAACTGCTGGTAGTGAAGTAGACTAGTCCAGTGGTTTGATCAATATCCAAACTGTTGGTGAAGGTGGAGGGTTCAGGTTCTTGTTGTTGTTGTTGATGTGAAGTGATGACTACAGAAGAGGCAGTGCCACCATGAGGCCCAACAAGAAGGAGGCCCTTGTATGCATCAGCAATGTAGAGCTCACCGGTGTGGTTGCAGAAGCATAGCCCAAGTGGACGCCCACATATGTGTTCTTTCTTCTTCTGCTGCTCAATTGATCCTCCACACTCAGATTCTTCCTCATTGTCTTTTTCCCTTGCAACCCACATAATCTCTTATCACATTAGATAACCTCTAGCTAGGACTGTTCGCTTAATTGTCATTCAAAAATCAAAACAGTTCTGTTTTGTTTAAACTAAATCATATAGACCAAAAAAATTGATTTTTAATAAATTAGTTTCTACTAAAAAAAATTGTAATTTTTTAGATAGAAATTTACCTGCAGTTAACTTCACATGAAATTGACGACATTCTAAGACGTTAGATTACAATTTAATTAAATATGTCAAATCATCTAATACCTTTTAATAAGCAGCTTTATATAAAGTTAACTGGTGAGTATTCCTCAATTTTTTAACGCAGCTAACTCTAGGTAATATTGCATGTAACTATTGGCATGGGACAAAAGTGAAATTGACTGGTTATTAGATAGCTATATATTGAACTTAATATTTGAGTTAGTTGTACCTAGTATTTGTGTGACCTTATGTGGGACTCGGGCTTAATAAACTATAAAACTCTAAATCCTAAACGCTAACACAAAATATTAGTTGAATTAAAAAAATTGCGGCAAAATAACCCAAAAACAAACCTAATTAGTAGCTCTAAGTTTGAACGTTAATTCTAAAAGTTTGATAGTATTATTCATGAGAATCAAGTGACCTACACGCTACGGTGCAGTTGCAGGGGCTACCTCCTTGATAGGTCAGTTTCGTTTCACAATCTTACATGCATGTTCAACCAACCCAGTTTAATAAGCAAAGGAAACAATAGGCAAAAAGAAAATGAAAGGTAACAAATTTGATTTAAGGAAGAGAAACTAAAAACAATGTCCATATATCCCTTTCTTGATTTACTCTCTCGAAAAACCTCATCCTCAACTGCATCATCATATATTCGGTATCAAAACAAACACAACTAACTAACTAAGTAATTACCAAAAACATAGTAATAATATTTTTCCTCACGATTTTACCTTGCAAATAATACCCTTTAATTTCCCTTATCTATAACTTTCGTCTTGGCATGCTGCTCATACTTAGCTTGCATTGCTGACACCACACGTCAACTTATCCTTAAGGCCGGGGGAGGGAAACGTAACCAATGCCCCACGTATTCTATTCCCTTTCGCTCATATAATTAATTAACCATAACCATATTTTCAACAATAATTACTACTTTAATTAATTTCGAACACGCTCTATCAAACCGTCCCCACAAATCAAATTAATTAAAGTAAAGCATTTACTCACCATTAATTCTTATTTATTAAGAAGCAGGCACAAAAATGGAATGATATACGAGCACCAATAAGATTCTACCATCTAACTAAACCGGAATCATACCCATTTTGGTATGGCTGTTTGCACTAGCATGATTCCTAAATCATGCATGATTCCTTAGATTTCTATTACATTATTTTAGTTCCTAAGTCCTAATCCTCTTTTCCATCAAATTTGCTTTGCAAATTTTATGAGTGATGTGCCGTCTCTTTTTTAGAATATACAATATTAAATAACGTTGTTTTACTTGTGACTTTAAATAATTTTAAAAAATAATGTTTAATATTCAACTTTTTTATAATTCTTCCTATATTTTTTAAGTATTAAATAATAATAATTTAATATTTTTATTAAAAAAATAGATTTAAATATTAATCAAAGTAATTAATTTTCATAAAGTTATTATACTTATCAAGTTGAAAGAAAAAAAAAATAAAGAATGAATGATATTTGCACGGAGCATATGTCCATAGTTTTTTTTTATTAAAGATATGTTGGATGAGAGACTCGAATTCGAGACCTATATTAGGAGAATGAGACATATGCTATTTGAGCTACAGCAGCTGATTGGCGCATATGTATATAGTTTGAACTTTGAAGTTAAGGATATAATAGAGAGAGAGATGAACCTGGGAGAAGAGGTGATAACGGCAAAGTTGAGCCATCGGTTAAGAGTGTGGTGCCACTTGATAATTGTACCATCGGAGACGCCGGTGTAAGGCCCCTCACCGCGAGGGTCGAAGGCCAAACTCTCCGGTCCCACCGCCTTTTCAATGTGAATTGCCTCCACGTACTCATCATCAACGCCGCCTCCTTTCAACGAACCATGCATATAAGCTACCACAACAACCGCCACCGTCACCGCCACCACAGCCCCCATCACGTGCGCCGTTGCATGCGTCTTCATGCTTGATGACACACAGACAGGGAGAGTGTGTTGTATTATATTTGAGAAGTGCTACTTAGAGCTGTACTACCACTACTGTCTCTCTTGCTTTTATACTGTAGCTATAGTTCCCATAAAAAATTATAATTAAAATAAAATAAAAAATTAATAATCACTCAACAAAAAATTCATATTTTAATTTTAAAAATCATGTATTCATTCATTTATAAAAATTTTAGGTATATGCAAAACTCAGTTAGTCAGATTTTATATTTTAATATATATTTTATATCAATAATAATTTTAGTTACTATTTTTTTTACAAATATCCTACATTTGTGACCATCATCTAACAAATGCCTAAAGCATGAACCTCAACGTGAGAAATACCTGTTGAATAACATATTTTTTTCCCCTAATCTTAATGCTTCAACTTTCAAGGGTTTATTCGGCACAACTCGTGTGTGCGTGCGTATGCCTAGGATTGAAAGCTGTCCAATCCATAAGTGTGACGTGTCACACATATGTCAAAAAAAAAAAAAAACAAAACGTACAATTAAATGTTCTCTTTTCTTTTTTTTGTATTGACCAATTAAGTTTACTTTATCTATAGAAGTCAAAACAGATTTGTAAAGTTAGCCCGCTTCAGTGACCCAACATTGTTTGTGAGCTCTATCAAGCCCAAACTTCATTTTTTCTAAGTGAAAAAAAGTTCTTATTTTATACAAGTACAACAGAACGCGTTTAACCCCAAAAGAACAAAAAAAAAAAAACAGAATTACACAACACCTTATCACTCACTAAAGTAATTCAAATACCACTTTTTACCTATGACTGTGATGGACTCATAAATTATAAATGCCAATAAAAGGCATTAACACTGATGCAATCCATAGCTTCCCATCTTTCTCTTCCACTTCACTTATGAACTTCAACTTCTTCCCTTCACTATCTTCCAACACTTCTAATATCTCACCTTTCTCACTTAGCTTTACAGCAGTAGCATGAGGCTTCCACCCAGATATCGATGAATGCAACTGCTTGAAGTTGAATCCAACCTTCAACAATGCCTTTCCAATCCATGCATTGGAAGTAATCCACCTAGAGAAACGAGTTCCCTTTACGTGCAATGCAACCCAAAACTCCCCTTCCGAATTTCTCCTTATGTTGTCTGGGAATCCTGGAACCACCGCAAAAGTATTCACTTCACCAGCATTTGGTCCATGAAGCCAAAGTCTTAGGATCTTGCAGGTAGAGGTTTCTGCGATGAGCACAAATGAGCCGTCTTTGCTTAAAGCAACACCGTTCGGAAAAGCAAGGCCACGTAATAAGACAGTCACTTCTTTTGTTGCCTTGTTATATTTCAAGAACCTCCCAGTCTTGTCTCCATGAAGGAGCACAAGCATAAATTGCCTGCAAAATAAGGTGGTCAACATTTACAGGACTAAACAAGAAGATTATCATGGTGGAAACTAGAACAGCAAACACTTTCTCCAGATTTAAGAGAAATGCATCAATTAAAGCATGCAATCTGTATTCAACTTAACATGATCTTAACTGGGGAATGCTTAGTTAAGTGAACTGATGTAGAGTCAATTTTTTCAATTTCATCTGAACACTGAAATGAGAGTTGTAGCATCATAAGGACTATTAATTAACAAAATGCAGCAAGCACCTTTGAAAAAAACAAATAAAATGAAGGCTTGTACTTTGCTGAACTTACCTTCTGGGGAAGACACTGCTAGAATCAGTGAAGTAAATTACATCTTCATCTTCGCTGATATCCATGTCATTGGTGAAGCGAAATGGCTGACCTTCAGCTTCTGTTAAGACTTGGGTAGCCAAACCCCCTTCAGGTCCTACTACTTTTAGGCCTAGGTAAGCATCAGCTATGTACAGATCTCCACTTTTCTTGTCAAACTTTAGTCCTAGAGGTCTCCCACAGATATGCTCCAACTCCGGTGCAAACGGGCGCACACACTCTGTCCTATTGAATTCATAATAAACGTTAAGGTTGTCTGGCTGACTATAAGTATGTGTTAGATCTAATGTCATGTCTTACAGGCAAAGTTACTTTTTAAATTTTGTGTAAACTGTTTGGATAAGCTTATCAGAACAATCAGAATACAAAATAATCAGATTTCTACTTTCTTAGAGATGCATGTAGGAGTTGCTTCTTATAAAGGTACAAATACCTATAACCAAAGCTATTAACATGTGTGGCGCACAGGAAAATGGAAAAACCTTAAAATTATTCATTATCATTTAATTAGAAAAAATAACAAGCCCAGCCAGTTATGCACATGGCAGAGTATCTATGTCTGGAAAGTGCTAGGAAGTTAGATATTCATTGAGAATAGAGTACATCATGTTTACATTTTAGATTTATCCTCCGCACTGCAAGCTCTTAGATTCACCTGATGTTGCACATGTGCCTAATGCTGTGAGTAAAATGACCTTTCTTGAAGGGAATCAGCTTAGAGCTTTGGTCCTGACTCTTACTTAGCATTAAATAAATGTGGCAGCTACCCTACATCTCCATAACTCCATAGTCCCCCACAATGTTGCACATAAAGGCTCCTAACTTTCTTCAATGTCAAAATGGCTAGGCAAAGACAATTGAATGAGAAAACGACTCATTCCAACCATGCCTAAAAAGGGAGTACTAGCACCCCTAAAAATCACTCAGCCGCACGTCCACACCAAAACAAACTAGGTGTCTAAACCCTCATATCAAGTCTATCTTCTACTACTTCCAAACCCAGAACACAAACACAAAAAAATCAAATTTTTTATTCTGAAACTAATTAAATCCCCAATAAAGTCTAGACCCATTTGAATACTCACTAATTTCTACAAATAACAATGATTAAAAGGATACATGCAAGGATATAAAGTTGAGAATTTTAGAAACAAGTTAAGATTTTGGTACCTATTGGAAGAGGTGACAGCAAAGTCAGTCCAACCGAGTTCATCTCCTTGCCACTTTAGAATCCGGCCGTCGGCAACGCCGGTGTAGGGCCCTCCGCCGTGACGATCGAAGACGAGACTCTCAGGACCAAGGGCTCCGGTGACGTGGAGTATGCGCGAGGCATGGAGGAGATCCTTGGAGGCGGGAAGTTGCGGGGGCGCAAAGAGGGTCTGATGGGGCTTGAAAATGGTGAAAGTAACGGCCAAGAGTGCAAGTAGAGTTGCGGTGAGAAGCACCACGTTGGACATAGTGCTTTGTAGTTGACGATGGTGTTTGGTGTAGTGAAGAATGTGGAGCTTGTTTGTTTGAAAGTTTGAGAGTGAGAGAGTGAATCGGCCATAGCTGCCTACCATTCAACTATTAGAGATAGTTGACTCCAAAATTAAAAAAACTTTCTACTATTTTTGGTGGACTCAGATTGTCAAACAAACATCAAAATTAAGGAATATATATATCCACAATTACTGGGCTGGGCTGGATCCTACAAAAAAATTAAAAGAATAGAAACCCAAGAATCTGTAACGGACTCGATGTGTATGTGCTCATCAATTTCAAACACTTTAAAGGCCCAACACTCTCTCTTTTTTATTCTTTACTTGTTTGCTTTCCATCTTACCAAGCCCACTCACCCTTAGAAATTAGAATAAGCTCTTGTTTGTTGCTAACCAACACTAAGCTAGTTAGTCAGTCCACTATCGCAGGCAAGGCAATTTTGACGCATGAGACTAGTAGATGAGAAAACACATTGATGAATACATGAATTTTATATTGGGAGACATTCGTGATATTGAACATATTAATAAATAACAAATGAGACTTTAATTACTTATTTGAAAATATTTCACCTGATAAATGAAATTTATCTTAGACAAATCCACCAAGATAACCATAGCAGAAGACGAAATTATTGTTTATTATTCTCAAATAAGTGTATCTTTTAGGGTATCTTGATATTAAAGAATGTCTCTATATATATTATTTCCCTATTTTTAATTATATTTGCACCAGACGTGAGTTCATCTAATATTAATTAACAAACATAAACTCTAACGAAAAATAAATAAATAAATTTGAGGAGTATAAATATAATGTGACCCTATGGTATTTGATAGAGACAACCCAAAAAACCTTCATTTGGCGAAGGGGCGTTGTTAAGGGTAGACTTTATTATATTATGTGGTGGTGGGTGATGAATAGTATATTGGGTATGTTATGGGGGAGGGTTTATTTGAAATATTAATTCACATTTATTAATTAAATATTAATATTACTACTATATATATATATATATATATATATGCAAGCTAGGACATGCTAATGATCATACACATGGATCCTAACACACTCTGATCTGCAAATCCCTAAAATAAAGCTAAAGCTAAAGCAGAGATACGGTACATGAACCTAAACCTTTTATCATACCGTCTTCTAAACTTCCCCATACTAACCAATTTTTTTTTTCTTTATTTAAATAGAATAAAAAAGATAAAAGGAAGGAAATGTTTTTGTTTTCTCTTACGTTCGAGTTTTACAATTGATGATCTAGGCTGGAATGAAGGAAGTCATGTGCTCAAAGGCCAATTCATTAATTAATTAATTAATTAAAATTTGTGACTCCAAAGTAAAAAAAAAAAAAAAAGTCAGCTTAAAGTGTTTTTAGTTACACGTGAGAGACGTAGATAACAATAACAATTCGAAAGTAAAAAATATAATTTAACTTTAATATGTTAATAATGTAAATAATTTTATATGTTATAATTATTTTTTAAAAAAATTTATAAACATCCCACTTAACAAAGATTTTAGTTAAATTATTTTATCAGAAAATTAAATTTATGTTCATTTTTTTAAAAAAAAACTAGCCATGAATGAAAGAGTGGGAAAGATTTATGATTGAGAAAGTCTTGGTAGTCAATATTATGGAGAACAGTAGTAAGTTAATATCATTTTTTTTCTCTTTTTCTTTTTACCACTCACTATTTACCTATGAGAAAATATAGGTAACTAACATTTTTCTAACTAATAAATCAGTCAATAAAATTTAGAACATCTATAATTACTATTTATAGAACATCTACAATATAAGTCAGTAGAACATCCGAAACCTAAAACAACCAATGGTCAACCAAAAGAAATAGAACATTTGAAACCTAATTAAAGAACATTCGAAATTTAAAAAATAAAATATCCAATTTAAATTATTGACTGAATTTTTATTGATTATTTAACATTATTGTTTTTCTAATTATATTTCTATTAGTCCCCTAACATTAAATCTGTAACATTATTCTCTGTGATTAGGTCAGACCATGTATATAATATGACGATGCAAGAATAATACATCAATTCCCAATCTCCATAAATTCAGGAAAAATCAATGTTCTTATATATCTCTTTAGTATAATAAAATGAGATACGGTTCAGTCAAAAAAAAAAAAAAAAAAGATAAGGTTCAATTTTAACCTAAATTTTCATTTGATGATAAGTTTGGTTATTGAACATTTGAACTTTTAGACGTATTCCCAGGCCAAAAAAAAAAAAAAAGACACATGTTCATTTTAGCCCGTAAATTTTATAATGGCCAACATAAAATCATCTAGTTAGCATGCATAACGATTATATAGGGTAATTCATTATTATTGAGGCAATTTAATAATAGCTAAGAAAAGGCCAATTTGATTGATGGTTAGTTGGTTACAACTTTAAGACTTGAACTGAAAATATCAGAGATCAAATTAAACTTCACCTGAAAATAAAATACTTGATAGAATGATAGTATATATAATGATGTAGCATTGTAGCCATGCAGGTGTAGTTTCTTAACGAAAAAAGTCAAAGAAGAAGTCAAGTAATAACTAATGATATTTTAAATAAGATATAATAGGCTCAAAAAGTCAAGAAAATATATTTAAAATTAACTAATAATATATATATATATATATAAATAAAATTTATACGGCACGAATGTAAATGATATAAATATATATTTTATTTGAAAATTTTATATTTATATATTATTTTAATTTTATAAAATATAAACTAAGCAACTTTTTATTTGCTTTGTTGAAGAAGCAGAGATATCCACATGCCGGCAAGAATCATTACTTTGAAAAACTCGATCGTCATTATTATTAAATTCCATCCTCTATCTTTTAAATTTCTTTATAGGAATGAGTGCGTTCATTCATTTCAAACAGAAAGAAATTAAATCGACCACATTATATTCCTCCAAAATTGCCTTTCTTCTCTCTTCTTCTACTTCTTCAATTTTTCAAACCTTCTGTTATATCTTTTGATGCACACAACAAGTCAAGTATATAACCGCAATTTTCAAAAGTATTGCTCCAATTGAAAATTAAAAACACAAAGTCGTCTTCATTTATGGATTCTTTATTTATGGATGGACAAAATAGTGAAAAAATACTATATAAAATTTACGACGTCTTAATCTCTCTCAAAGATTAAAGCAACTGCATATACCAACCTTATATAATAGTAGTAGTAAGATTTAGTAGGAGATAGAGGTAGTTAAGCTTTTATTTTATTATTTTCAAACATACGTGCAGTCTTGTAAATTGTAACGTTCCTTAACACCTATATATATATATTTTGGTCTATCCTTATATAGAGAGCTAATAGGTATAGGGGAAGATTTTGAACAAAACTTTGTTCAAATTTCTTACCTTAGGCAATATTTTGTTTTAGTCTCACACTTTTATGACTAATTACTAATTTGTTTATATACTATATATTTAATTTATTTAATAGGTACTCTATTTTATGGTTCTAATTAATTAATTACAACAAGCTTTCCGAGAAGACTTGTGCTTCACAGGAAATTAATTATTTGGTAAATTGTAATAATTCTTTTATTTCGAATCACATGCCATATATGCCATGCCAAGACAAAATATAATGGAAACCGGGAGGTTGAGATGCACTTAAAACAGAAATGAACTTTTAGCCACGGACAAATAAAACAAAACAAAAAAATTAAATTAAACTAACTTTATTTTATGCCCAACTCTCACTTTGACATACCTTTAATTCTAATTTAGAATAATAATACTACTAATACTTTTATAGATTGGTCTATCTTGTGGTCCAAAATAATTGATTAGTAATAATAACAGCGATATATAACTAACTACATAAATTTGAGATTTCAAAATTTTGGCAAATCTGATCTGGTGGTGGCAATTTTGGCTCTATACTTGGAATTTAATTTAATTTGTTTTATGTATTCAATGGAGTAATGTGTGCATGATGATACGCCCATGATTATATACTCTTCTGACCTAATTTTATGTGCCCTATATATTATTATCTTTATTATTATTATTAATATTATCTTATCATACTTTGTCTAAAAGAGATCTCAAAGTACAATCGTATCTTCCTTAAATAATTAACTATTTTGCCTTACTGGACCATGCAATGTATCCGACTATATATAACCAAATTTATTAACTATTCCATTCAGATCATTAACTTAATTAATGGAACTATGATTATTGGTTACACCTGCTCATCTTTTATATATAATTATTATTCCATTTAATTTAATTATCTTAATCTCTACTCCATTCATATCGCTAATATATACTTATATATAAAATAAATATATATAAAAAAAAAACCAATCCCACATGTTGTCACATGAAAACAAACATGGTTTTATACATAAAAATATATATAAGACCTCCAATATTATTTAATTCTTTCCCCCCTGAATGAAAGAAATTAAAGAAAGTTCAAAAGCTTATTATTATGTGTTGTATATATATGTATATGTTTGGTTGAACGTGTTAATTTGTTTGTATAAGATAACATCGTGACAGTGATATATCGGAAGCACGAGTTAGGTTATTATTGATTAGATTTTATGAAAATGCATGCGCGTGTCTCTTTGATATTTATATGGCATGGTAGCTTTATACAAAACTGAGAAGTGAGAAGGCACATGTTATATTCTTAGCTTCTTCATGTTTCATATATAATATGACAGCTCCACCATATCTAGTCACGTCAATAAAAGTTTTTATAATTAAGCACGTCGTAGAAATTAATTTTCAGTTTTTCATCGTGATGCTGACAACTTGGTATATATGTATTTCGTATTACAAGTCAATTAATATAATATAATAACCTACACATTTTTTTAACAACAAATTAATGTTTTATCTTATTTTTTGGTCAAACATGATTTAGTTTGATGTAAAAATCTAATTATTATTTGTACAACAAAAAAAACTAATAATAATTGTCTTGTTATTCTATAAATTACTCTTATTTATATATATATATATATATATGAAAAATGAATTTTGGTTTATTATTTGGCAGATAATTTGTATGTATGTGCTGCCATCTGCCAAGTGCTAAATGTCAAAAATTGCCGTGAAATGACTTTTATTTTGCCGTAGTTTAGGATCAACCGTCGCTAAATAATATTTATTAAAAATATATTAATTTTTTTATTGAATGATTCGTATACTGCCTTACATAGAACTTAAACAACAATCGGGGGCGGTTCTTGCAACGGCTTTTACAATATGTTGCAAGTTTTTAAAAGTAGTGCTGATTTGAGTTCAACCGCTGCTAAATAAATACATTTTTTAGTTGTTTTGAAAATTTAAGAGTGATTCATGTTGTAATAGTAGCGAAATATTGAGCTCATAGAAATTTAACAACAATTTTTATTAAAAATGTTAGGTTTTTTCTCAAAACCACAACTATCTTTCGAAACTGTTATAACGATGTTTTATATATAATTTATGGCCATGCTATATGTGTGTTATTATCTTCTCTTATGCTTAGCTTGTATTGTTTATAACTTTTGCACCCTGGCCTGATGATTTTCATTAAAAGCTAAGGGAGCAAGATGAAAATCATAACAATAAATGTTAACGAATGGTCACTTGGGAAATAAAGTAATGTTTAGTGTGTGTTGAGGGGATTGGAAAGATCGATAGAATTGAATAAATGGAGGGGTCCATGAAAGAAAATAAAAAGCCCTAATATAGGGATAGAAGATGATAAAAGAATAATGTTGAAATTAAATTGCCACTTTCATTTGTATCACAATTGTACATAGCATTATATTTATCCTTCCTATATATAACCATTGCAAATGTGTAACAATAGTAGCTAATTATTTTCTTTCAATATCTACAATTCATATCCTAAAATTTTTATTTACGTTTGATCCGTGGACGATAAATAATAAGTACATAAATTCATGTAAAATTGATAATTTAATATTATTAGAAAATAATTTAATAATTGTTATTAAACAACTTTATAAATATTTACTCAAATAATAATATATGAGTGGAGAGGATCCCGATAATGATAGATTGGTGTGAGAATAAGGGAGTGGGTAGGGACAGGCTCATCAGAAATGATATGATCGGAGAGCAGATAGACACAATAACCTAATTAACCCAATTTTGTTTGTTACTTTGCAGTGCACATCAGAGACGATGCTATAAATATAAATCCCGTGTCCTTCGCTGCGAACAAATTAAATTGAATTTGCTTTGCTGGATAAATATATATTGGATTAGGTCAGGGTTGTAATAAACATATAAAAATACATATGAATATGAAATAATAATAATAATGTGTACGTAGTTAATTAGTTTGGAAATGTGTGACACATTGTACGAAATGGATCAAACACCAAAGCTTGTCGGGGAATCAAACCCTACCAGTACCAACACCATCTATCGGATCATCACCATTATTGTTATTATCCTTATTACTCTACATTTTTACACTAACTAGTACTACTATATTTCACACTAGGGTTAATAATAAGTACCCCATATATATATTATTGTAGTACTTTCTTGTGGATGAACAGAACCTTCTTGTTATCCTAACCCTTATTAATTATTATTATTATTGTTTAGATTTAGATGATGAGTTGGTTTTGTTTGTTTGATGTGCCTTCCAAATTACAATTACAATAATAAATACATTACATGTGATTCCCAAGATTTTTGCCTTGTAAGTTTTCATGCATCTATGTCCCACCACGCATTCTCCATATATCACCATCCCTTTTCTTCAATATTCCTTTTTCTTTTCACCAACAATAATAAATAAATTTTATATGAAATATCAAATTTACTAAATTATATCATCATGTAAATATAATGTTTCATTTCTATGTAAAATTATATATATGGTAAACTAATGATTCATTCATCATCATACTTCCTCTACTAAAAATGTCATTTAATTAGTTTATAATAAAACTATATTCCTATCAAATAGGACAAATAATAAAACTTTTATGAAAACGTTTTTAAATATCAAATATTATATATAGATATTTACTTTTTATTTTTAATAATTTTTAAATAAATAATTCATAATTCATATTATTTAAAAAATAAAAATGGATACAAATTTTTTTTTTAAAAAAAAGTGGTGCTTAATTATTGGTTGAAGAAGATATTCCACGGTCGCATTGAAATCCAATAATGACAAAGGATTTCCTCTGCACACTAAATCTTCTCATTAATTAGTGCAACCAAAAAACACACTGTATATATACACATCAAGTAATTTTATTTTAACAACTTTAATTGATACTATTTAAAAAAGTTGGCAGCTATTGCCACGCCAAAAATTTCAAAGCTTTGGTCCCCCTATTTCATGGAATTGTGCATGTGAACATGTCTTCTGTATGTGCCTCAATCTCATAGTGAATTGCTGGAGGACCCCCTCCATCTTATTATATATATTATTCTTATTAATTTTTAATTATTATTCAAATAAATAAATATTATAATGGCTACATAGGTTTAACTTTAGAGTACATTTTTCATCTTATAAGCTGTTGACCTATGGTCTTCGTTATCTCTAATAATCCGAACTCAAATTACAATGTAAAAAGGTCTCTTTCTTGTCTACTATTACTTAATTAAAGGTCAAATCTCTCATTCTTTTGATGGACTTTTCATAATTAGAATAAGCATATAAGTTAATGATGTTTAATTACTACTGTTCTTGTTGTTATATATGTAGTATATAAAGCTATGTAATAAAATTAAAGCCAGTTTTATTTTATTTATTGAACAGTAACCTTCTTTTATATGTATAGAAGATCCAAACCGGTTAAATTTATTGGACTGTTTAACTGAATAGACCTTTGAGTATAATATTAGATTATGAAAATGAAAGGCTTTAATGAATTATGTCCGTTTAACCTTAAAAAACTAGATGAATAGACTCACTAATATATATTATATTTTTAAATGTTCTCACTCAATTTATTTAAATAGGCTCATTATTTTAGCTCGTTTAGTTTTACTTTTTTTTTTTAAAAAAAATATAATTTGAGTAAGTTATTTTATAATTATGTAAAAAGTGATGTAAAATAATCAATTATAATTAAATAATAAAAAAATATATATATATATTGAGAATTATCACCATAAGAATTTTTCGGAATAACCAACCGATTTAGTGACCGATTTTTTTATGAAAAAAAAAAAGTCAGTCGCTAAACCTCACCAATAGCATGACTTCACCATATGTCATCTTTGAAGTTACTGTAAAACGAATCATTAGAGAGGTGATTATTTAATTAATCTTGCTGCTGGATCAGTCCGAATCTTTTTCATTAGTCATGATAATAAGTACGTCAATATATACTAAGGAAATTTATAGTCAAAATAAATATATTTCACAAAAAGATTCATGTATATCGTATGACGCACATCATGGCTTTTCCTCCTTATTTAACCAAAATAAAATTTAAAAAAAAAAGAAAGGCAAGAAATGAAGAACAAAGGGATAATGTATTTGTCAATATTACTTTATATATTTCTACAAACACATGATTCATTTTATTAAATCAACCATCAATAAACAAATGTCATGCATTGAGTAGCAGATTGAGATGGACCAATTTGTACAATAATAATTTTTAAAGACTTATAATAAAAAAAATTCAGTTGAAAATCAAAGTATTCAGTCTAAATTTTTTTGAGGATTAATTTAAGTATTTACTTTATTTTTGTTACTTAATTGTTGTGGCTTAGAGATCAATTAAGCCTTTTATGACTTAATCTATAATGCAAATAAAGACTGTTAATTAACCTCTAAAAATAAAGATTTGTTAACCTTTTTTTTTTTTGCACTACTAAATAAGCATCATGGAATGATTACACATGGGCCATAAGGTTTGAGGCAGAAAGATTGAATGATGAACATTCCATGATTACTTTGATGTAAAAATTTGATAAAGAAATTGGTATGAACATTTGACTAAATTGAGATGAATTATTCAAGAAAAAAATGGCATTGGTGATTTGGTCTTGGTCCTGAGGGCATGGCCATAATGGGATGGGAGAAGAAAAGGAAGTATTTAGGGGCAAAATTGGCCCACTAATTAGTGCCTTTTCACTTTCTCGTTTTCTCTCATGTGCCTCCTTTTTTCTTCCTTGAATATACATCAATGGTCCATAACATCCCTATCTTCTACCACAAACGAATATATACATAACACTTTTTTTTTTTTGCCAACTTAGGAAAAATAAAAATAAAATATAATTATCTTACGAAAGGGTTTTGCTAAGTGTACACTAAAATCAGTCATCAAATTAGTTATTAGTGTATAATACGGATTGGAATATTAAATAAACATTAAAAATGAGTTAAATTACATATGTATTTTGTAGTTTAATATATATTATACATTAATGGCTGATTTAGATGTCAAATAGAATTATTTCTTACGAAATATATTGTTTGACAATAATATTTAATTTAAAATAATTATTTATATAATTAATATAAAAAAATAATTATTTTTATTAATAATTATGCAACTGGATGTACATATAAAGTCATGTTATATTGGTAGTATATTAAAATTAAATGATGTATAATAAAATGAATTATAATTAGAAATAAAATGGTAAAAATTAGTTGTAACAAATAAACAAAGTAAAAATAATAGAATTTTCCTCATCCGAAAAGGCAATAGCCATATGATGATGATGATGATGATGATGATGATGATGATGATGATGGATGGATGGGCATGGGAAGCAAATCTTAAAAGGGAATCAAAAGAAAATGGCATGTCTTTGGCATTTGTATCCCCCACCTGCCTAAGATATGGTAAGCTCCACATGATTTCATATTTTTCTAATTTAACATTTTCACAAATCACAAACCCATTTCATTAAAAAAAGCCACCTTGCTGACCTCACCTGTATCTCTTCTCCGGATTTTCTTGGGCCCCACTCTCTCTCTCTTACACATTCTTTTCCTCTTTTTCTTTCTTTTTCCTTTCTATTGTCTAACTAGCTTATAACTCGCACATTGCAGAGGACATGCATACGTTGAATCTTATCGAGTGTATTTATCTATTTTATTTTATCTTTATATATAACTTTAGCACTGTAAAATTATATATGAACCTTGTTATTTACTAAAATTTAAATAATAATAATGTATTAGTAATTAATTATGTTTTTTTTTTTATATTTTGTTATTTTATTTAATTTCTACTTTTATCGTATTAATTTATAGCGAGTTGCCTCAATATGTGAAAGACACTCAATTAAAAACTATACGAATTTTTTTTTGCTGTAAATTTGTAGTAGCTAACATATTTTGTTTTTGTTTAAAAATGATATTTTTTTACATACTTGAATAATTTGAGTAATATTGTAACACAGATATTTAATCCAAAAAATTTAAATTCGGTTGTAGGTCGAAAAGCATCATAGTTAATTTAATTCGAATTAACAATTTTATTTCTTAGCCTTTCATATTATATTTGATTGGATTAGACTATTCAATCCACAACTAACAGGATATCTTATTTGAATTTATACATGTCATAAACCCCAACTAAATGTATTGATTAGAAGTGTATGTCATTTATGCTTATGCAGCTCCTTAAGCATCTCATAGGAAGGCACATATCACTTACATAGACTATTACTATTTGCTTATTATATAGTGGAGGATTTCATTTTCCCCCTACTAAAATAAAATCAAATTAATTACTTTTCAAAAATTATAATATTTAATATTTTAGTTTATCAATTTATAAAAAAATTATTATGCTCACCCTCTCCCTGAACAACCTATAAACTAAAATATATATGTTAGGTGTAATCTAAATTATCCATCAAAATTAGTTACCAACGTATAGATTAATTTATTTTTAGTGTATATTTTATATTTTAATGTGTATTATAAATATATGATTTATTTTAGTAGTTGATTTTGATGTGTAAATAAGATATTGAAAATTATTATTCCTCTATTCTATTTATTTATTTATTTTATGTTATTTGTCTACATAAACAAAGTTTGTTGTTATTATCACTATTCTTTTGCATTGCTTGCCATGTAATTCAACATTAGCTTGGAAAAAAATTTATTTTGCAAGATTTGGGATGAAATCTGGTCGGATCTTGCTTTGTGGGATGGCGATTTTGGTGGGTCTTTTTTCAATACAAAGCTCTTAGCTTCTTCTTCTTCTTTTCCCCCATCCCCATCCCCATCTTCCTCCCATTACCACAAAGCCCATTCCTTTCTTCCATTTCCAAACTCGGAACAACAACAACAGTTACATATTTACATACCCTCTTTCTAATTCCGATCAAAGCTTCCAACTTTAACTTGAATTGGGAAGAAGCATAATGGGGATGGCTGCTGCAGAGTCACAACAGTTTCATGTGTTGGCTGTTGATGACAGCCTCATAGATAGGAAGCTTATTGAGAGGCTCCTCAGAACCTCTTCTTACCAAGGTTGGTACACTCTTTTATTTATTCTTAAATCAGATAACAATCTAAGATAACAGAAAAAAGAAATTTGTACCCTTTTCTTTTTTTACCCCTTTCTTATGTTGTCTGAGTTGTGTGTGTGTTTTTTTTACCTGAAATGGCAGTTACTACAGTTGATTCCGGGACCAAAGCTTTAGAATTTCTGGGCTTGCGTGAGAATGATGATGGCACCCCAAATACACCATCTGTTTCTCCTAACAATCATCAGGTAGGAATTAGGATTAGTAGGAATATTATTTTTCAATTTTGTTTCTTTATATGACACTCCATATTGTAGTATATTTATGTAATTTTGAATTTTGAACCATAGATCAGTGTTAATGTTATTGTTATTATTATTCTGGGATTCTGAAAAATCAAGGATTATTTTTTTTTTTGTAGGAGGTGGAGGTGAATATGGTTATAACAGATTACTGTATGCCTGGGATGACTGGCTATGATTTGCTCAAGAAAATCAAGGTATGGTTATGGTTTCTATTCCTGTGTCTCATCTCTCTTTCTGTGAACACTTTTTTTCTATTCAGTCTTTCTGGCTAAGATTGTTTCTCCTTTTGTTTTTAAAGTAACAAGAACTTTCCACTTTGAAGCTATGTATTCATCCCAATTTTATGCTATTGTTTAAAGTTGTCAACTTGGACTATAGTTTTTATTATCTCTTGGAATATTATTCCCATATATGCTTTTTTTCTGTTTTCCACTCAGAACAAATCAGGATCACAATATTTTGGAAATATTTTCTTCCTAAAAAAGGCCATGATTTGGTTTTGGGAATGTCTGAAAATTCTGTGGTCAATTATTTCACCTGGAACCAACAACAGACTCAAGAAGTTTATAGGATTTTGCTTTAAATTTTTGCAGGAATCTTCATCTCTTAGAAACATACCAGTGGTGATTATGTCATCTGAGAATGTGCCTTCAAGAATTAGCAGGTAATTGGGTGGAAGGAATACATGAAACATTTCAATTGTGAATTGTGTTTTTAGAAGAAAAGTATTCTGATGAATCAATCTGTAAACAATGAAATAGATGCTTGGAGGAAGGAGCTGAAGAGTTTTTCTTGAAGCCAGTAAGGCTTTCAGATTTGAATAGGCTCAAACCACATATAATGAAGATGAGCAAGTTGAAAGATCAAGATCAAAATCAAAAGCAAGTGATACCAGAAAAGATTGAGAACTTGTTAGAAGTTCAAAAGCAGCATCAACCACCACCACAACAACAACAACCACCCCAAATCCAAAATGAGTATCCACAACCACAAGAAGAAGCACAAGTGCAACCAACATTAGAGCAACAGCAACAATCACTACAACAAAACAACAACAACAACAATAGCAACAGCAACAAGAGGAAGAGCATGGATCAGAGCCTTTCACCAGAACCTACTGACAGAACTAGACCAAGATACAGTGGCATAGCCACTGTGGTATGATCATAAAATCATTGCCTACTAAGATATAATTTTCTTGAATTCAACAATGTAATTCTCTCATATAACCTTTTTTTTTTTTACATTATGATTAACTTCAGTGTTGGTTGATATAGATCCTTATAGGAGTGTAGAAAGTTGTTTCCTGTACACATTCCCTTCCAATTTTGTTTTCATATATGAAAAAAAAAATATCACATGAAGAGTAAGAGATCAGATGATAAATTTTGGGTCCAAAGAGTCTTGATTACCAATTATTTTTTCGGGTGGAATATGGACCAATTAGAACCTTGAAAAAGGGCTTTTATTCCTACAAATCAAGCCGTGTAACTTTGTCTAAATTAGCAAAAAGTGCATAAACATTAAACAGTAAAGTTTTGTTTAGTTAGGTAGCTGCATTAACAGGCTAGTATATATTATGATGCAAATATTATGACATGGAATGAACATGGGATGGATAACAGTTAATAACTTAATATATATTGAAAAAAAGGAAAGGGAAAATCCGAAAATCGAAATAGTAAAATTTATTTGCATGAATGAGTTTGATGTACATAAAGTGTATTTATGAAAAAAGTTTATCTATTTTGACTCCATTGAAACTATGAAACCATACACCAAATTGTTGTTCAATGTTCAGCATCAGTGGTTGTGCTGCTGTAAAGGACAACACTTTTAAGAGTTTTAAAATGAAGAAATATCAATGAGCTGTGTTGAAACGCATCCAATTCAGTGGTGCTGCCAACAACATATTTAGTAAAAAAAAAAAAAGTTTTTAATTGTTAAGGAAAAACCTTAAAAGATAAAGAAGAAAAATCAATATATCTAGCTTTAAATTTTTATTACATTCTTGTTATTTGAATAACTGATTTATCAAAATAAGTGGTTAACCAAGTAACTTACAAATAACACCACCACTCTCCCATTCTCACCACCACTCTTCAAATTCACGAATATTCAATTCCTCGTCTTCTTCATCCGCCGCCGCCGTCTTCTTCTTCTTCTTCTTATCTGTTTTATATTGATGTTGTTGTTGTTGTTGCTGCTGCTGTTGCTGATCTTCTTCTTCTTCTTATCTGTTTTATATTGATGTTGTTGTTGTTGCTGATGCTGCTGTTGTTGTTGCCGTACAGAAATATGAAGCGCTGCTACTGCTGTTGCTGCTATTGTACAGAAATTTGTTGTTGTTGTACAGAAATATGAAACAATAATACGCAGAAATAGAAAGCAACATTACGCAGAAACAGAAAGCAATAACGTGCAAAAATAGAAAGTAACATTGTGCAGAAACAGAAAGCAATAATGCGCAGGAACAGAAAGCAATAATGCACAGAAATAAAATCTTCTTCTTCCTTCCTTCTTCCATTTCTTCTTCCAAGTATGTATCTACATCTTTTTCTACTTCTTCTTCTTTTTCTGTCCTTCCTTCATTCTTCCATGTCTGCATCATTTGCATCATCATCTTCTTCTTCTTCTTCTTCTTCTTCTTCTTCTTCTCTGTTTTACATTGTTGTTGTTGTTGCTGATGTTGTTGTACATAAATATGAAGCAATAATGCGCAAAAATAGAAAGCAATATTGCGCAGAAACAGAAAGCAATAATGCGTAGAAATAAATTCTTCTTCTTCCTTCCTTCTTCCAAATCTGCATTTGCATCTTCTTCTACTTCTTCTTCTTCTTTTTCTTTCTTTCATTCCTTCTTCCACGTCTGCATCTGCATCGTCATCATCATCATCATCATCATCATCTTCTTCTTCTTCTTCTTCTAACAATAGCAAACGAAGAAGAAAACGACGATGAAAGTTGCAGAACGAAATCTAACAACAGAGGAAGACGAAAACGACGACGAATCACGCAAATCAAACTTAAAAGATGAAAAACAGAAAGAAACAGATTTGGTTGGTTATTTGCTTGGTTAAAATACTTGGTTGACGTTATATTAAGGGAAAAGAGCGCGTGTAATTTACTTAGTTAGCCACTTAATTGGTAAAACCACTTGTTCAGCTAGATTTATTGTTTTTAACTTTTTATTAATCTATTTTTTTCCCCTTAATGTGATTTTTTTTTGGGCTTTCCCTTATGATTAATCTATTGTTTAAGTCCTTTCATATTATTGGTCAGAATGCTATCGAATTTTTAGACACCCTTCACAATTTCTATGAATTTTTATGCCACAAATAGAAGGTACCGTATTTTGGACTGGCTTTTTTGGGTTTCGTTTGGGCCATATTCAAAACCTAAAGAATATCGGAAGCCTTGTGTTAAAATATGAAAGAGAAAAAGAATATACTATTGAGTACTGAGACATTCTGCACCTTTTTTTTTTGGTCAGGAGACATTCTGCACCTTAGTTTTGTTTTTTTTTCCCTCTTCCTTTGGGCCTTGGCTCCTTTATAATAAAGTCACAATAACCAGCATAACCTCTGACCAAAAAAACAAACAGCATAACCCTTACTGACCAAGAAAAAACATAATCCTCCAACATTCATCAAACAATCACAGGCCCACAACCATTACTTTTAAAAAGAAATTAGAAAGAATAATCACTTGTGTATTAGTCCAAAAAAAAAAAAATCACTTGTGTAAACTGTAAAGGGGAAAATGTAAGTTACATTTGCTTATTGTGAATATTCTTACACTGCAATTTTTGTAAGAACGGTGATATGGAATAAATATTAGTACCTTTAAAGAGCTAATAAGTTTAATTAAAAAATTCTATTTAAAATTCATCAAAGTTATAATTCAAAACTAAAATAAATTATCATCTAAAATTAATTTATCACCCAACCGACACCACCACATCATTGGCAGCACCACAAATACCACCGTCACCATCACCAACAACAACGATACCACAACCGCAAGAAGAAGAGAAAGAAAGTAAAAGAAGAAGAAGAATAAGCGGCGCAGTGACAGTGACGAAATCGCGTGAAGAAAAAACGGCGGCGATGCGGTGAAAAATGGAAGTTGAACCTCGACAACGGAGCCACCAACGGAACTGACGCATGCGCTGAGGATTTCTTTACCGCCGAGAACGCATAGTTGAACATGATAATGGTGTCGTTCTTGCAAAACCTTCGATGAGCGAACTGATGGCTAACTTGCTAGAGGATGATAGTAACGACGGTGGTGGCAATATCCACGAGTGAGACGTTATTAATGTGGTCGACATTAATTAAAGGGGGTGATGGCGTAAGGTGAGTAGTGGAGATGAAAAAGGGGCGTAGGTTTATTGGTTACCAACCGTGCGTTGTTGTGGAAAACTTTCCCTAGCAGTGATTTTAAAAATTAATTGTGAGTATGATTTTTTTTTTTACTGTGTATACAAATCAAATTATATGCAATGGAATGATGTAAAAATACAAACATCCGTACGAATGTAGAGAGAGATAGGAGAATAGAGGGTCCCTTCTACTGTTTTCAAATTCCAACACAAGGAATTTATTTCCTTCGCGTGAATAGACCACAATACCCCTATGGCCCACTTCCCCAGAAACAAATCATTAAACAATAATAGCTTTCGAGAAAGGTTTCATGGGAAATAAAAAAAAATTAGAGATTTAAAGAAGAAGTGGCATCCCAATTCCCAATTCCCACTGCAGCAACCATCAACAACCTCCGCCGTAACTAAAAGCAACACCGCATACCCCCCTCTTCTGCCACCTTTCCCCCAATTCAGGTCCAAACCCTAATCCCTTTTCCTCTCCATCATTCAATTTCTACTCTTTTTTTTTTTAATCATTCTTCCTTAGATTCTTCCAATTTCTTTCTAAATTCTTTTCGTTTTATCTTCTTTATATATTTTTGTGTGGTTATATTCTGATCAAGGCTTCGTGATCCCCGAATTGGATTCTCCTGTATCTTTCTTTCTTCGCTTTGCTTTGATCCCACCTATGCTGCTAAACCTTCAATGTTTTGTTTTATTCTTTTTTTTTTTTTCTTAATTGCTCTGCGTGTTTGTTTCTTTGGAGAATTTGTTACCCTTGTTTGCTTTTTGTTCGTTTTTTTCCCCCCTAATGAGTATGGTTTCTCAATTCTGATGGTGTGGCTTACCATGTGTGTTTCCCCCAAACACACGCCGGGTTTTCGTGCTTGCTTTTGGTTTTTATATGCATTGAAATTTGAAACTTAGTATTTTATATGATTGTTCTGTCTGCAGGTAGTTCTGAAAAAGGTTTATTTTTGGAACTCACCATATGTCAAGCGGATCCGTGAGACGGGTCTCCCGTCAAGATATTCAGCTTGTAAGTGTTAAATCAGTATGTGATTCTTGGGATGAGATTGTTTCTGTATGATTCTTGAAGGGGCTTTACTTCATTCCATTGATGCTTTGGCTGGCTAGAACAAAATCTGCTTTGGTGATCATAACATATTTTATTACAAAGTACAAACTAGCTTAACATGCTATCTTGTTACAATTATATTCAGATTCACTGAAATACTAATAGGATATTATTTTCATTAAGTATGTTAATTTAGGGTAATAGCACATTATAAGGGTCTTGGTTATCTGTGGCCTTATGTAATTTGAGATTTCTATTGAATGAGGTCCTAAATTTTAGATTGGTATTAACTGATTATCTTTTTGAATTGTAAGTTTTCCTCCGGATTAACATGTGGTTTGGTCCTCTCTTCCAATCTGCCCCCTTTTCTCTTCCAAATCTTTCACTATATTCCCTTCAGTGTTCAGTTCATAATACAAATGTGAGGTATTTTTCTACTCATGATTTGGGGTTTATTTGCCTCATTTCAGGTTCAAAATCTTATTGAACGATGCTTACAACTATATATGAGCCAGAAAGAAGTAGTGGACACACTACTAAAGCAGGCCAAAATAGAGCCTGGTTTCACAGAACTGGGTAAGGAAGGCTTTTGTTCTCTGCCACAGTTTTTGTTTTTTCTTGTATCATACTCTACCGTCACTCTGCAGCATACTTTCTTACGAGTTATACAAGTATTTAGCATGATTAGCATCTCTCGTGAACATTTCACTATAGATGTTTTTGTTCTTTTGGGTTATGATTGTCAACCTTGGTATTCGTAGTTTCTTCAGATCCAATTAAGGTCTAAGTTTTGGTGCATAGTTGTAGCATGCTTATCCTTGTGCAAATACTAACCTTAGAATTGCAGTTTTGGCTTGGGATGGGAAGGCAGTCAGTTTGGTTTGTGTCCTCCCCTACCCAATAGTTAGATAATTTTTCCATTTCTGTTCTTGAACAGTCTGTTCTTGTACAAGAACAGTGTTTGGCCATCAGTCGTTGCTGTTGATTTTGCTATTTATACTGTGAATTGGGAATTGGAGTAAAAAGGCTGACATCCCCTTTGAAATTTCACTTATTTTATTTTACATTTTATTCAGTTTGGCAAAAGCTTGAAGAAGAGAACCAAGAGTTTTTCCAGGCTTATTATTTAAGGTTGATGTTGAAGCAGCAAATAATGCAGTTCAATAGGTTGCTGGAGCAGCAGGTGGAATTAATGCATATTTCCCCAACTGTTGTTGCATCACTGCCTACCTCAAATGGGACACATATCCCGACAGTGGCATCATTACCTGTGTCTAATGGGTCACATGTCACTTCTGTTTCATCATTATCTACGTCTAATGGTTCGCATATTCCTGCAAGTAAGTATATCTTTTCTTCAAAGTTTTTTTTTTTTTTTTTTTATATTATTTTAACTGTTTGGTTTCAACCCTATTTTTATTTTTTTAAAATTGGTAACAAATGCAACTTCATTTTACAGTACCTCAGAATCCCACTTGTTATGCTGCTGAGCGAACCCAAGGAGGTTTGAAGATGGAAAATATGCAACATCCTGTTGATTCTGGTTTATCTAATGTTTTTAACAATGGCGGATCAACACTCCATCCAAGTATGCATACTGCAGTGGATATGTCTGCCCCTGGCAATAGGATAAATGGCCCTCCAAGCATGATTTCTGCTCAATCCTCTAACATGGGGACAATACAAGGAATTAATGGAGGGATGATCAAATCCGAACCTGGATTTTCAGGTTGTTCTCCTTACATGTTTGGTACCGAGGGAAATGTCCTGGATGCACGTCCAACTATTGGGGATGCTTCAGTTACATCATACCCAAATGTCGAGTCCAACACACAGCCTCTAAATGAGGCAGTCCTGGATCCAGAAACTTCTTCATATGGATTTCTGGGGCTGATTCCGAGAAATTTTAGCCTTTCAGACCTGACTGCTCATTTTTCTCAGAGTTCTGGTATGTCCCACTCGTGTGTTTGTGTGGGTTATGCATGTTCACTATTTCACCATTCCCATGGATCTTAAATTGGATTAATCATCAGAACTGATAGTTTCATTCTTTATTTGTCAGATATACTGGAGAGCTACCCTAGGTCACCCTTCCTTGCTGCCGATAACGATAACTTCCTTGAAAGAGGAGAACAAGGTAAGAAACAACTTCCCTTCCACTACAATCTATTGTTTTATGCTTAAATGCTGACACCACTCTTTCTTGATGTTAAAGTAGACAATAACAGGCTGGACTCCATATCAGAAGGCTTGAGTTATGAAGTTGAAGACTTTGGAAGTGAATAACAGACACTCACAACTTTGAGATGTTGTTCACTTGTTTTTAAAGGGATCAAGTTCTGCCATGAAGTGAAACCGAATCAAGCTGTGCTATAAGCTACCACTTTAGCCATACCACTCATAATTGTTTATCTTGTCTGCAGGTTGAACAGACTCCATAGATTAATGCTTATTGTACATAAAAGATTTAGAGGTTTTGAAATTTTAACTCCTTGGCGTGAACAGATGCATCGGTGTGTAGAAAGTTCACTTTGCGATATTTTGTAGTGATGAAAATTGAATTATGGAATGCTTGCATGGAAAGGAAAGCATGGTGCAAATAAATAATGAATCCTATTCTCTCATGTCATCCTTTATTTTAGCTCCTTTGGGCTTTTTGGTACTTTGCTTTGCATAAAGTGGCTTTCTTGTAAATTGAATTGATATGATAGTAGCATTGTGGTGGTGTTTTCATTGTAATTTCTTTTAGTTTTATTTATTTGTTTTGATGTTTTGGCCGCATTGAATTGTTTGTAAGGAATGGCCAGCAGCATTAAACTTCAACAGTAATTTACAATCATTGAAACCTTTTTTAGGCTAATTCCTTAAGCCGAATGGAAAAGTACCTGGCGTTGTTGTCAACTCTTATTCTTCTTTCATTGAATTGAGGAAAGTATATGCTTGAAATAATTGCAGTTATATCATATATGTATTTTTTGTTCATAGGCAACCGACAAATGAAATGTTAGCATTAACTTAGCAAGTGGATAGACTGTTCCACAATCAAAGACAACTGTATCCTTATATTCAACTAGTTATTATATGGATATACTGAATTCATGAAAAAAATTATTACTGAACTTGTATGTAAGAGGATAATGGTTCCACTAAAGCACTTACCTAGTGATTGATAAATATTACGAAAACAATCCCCCAGAATCTTGTAGTTTGAGGTCAATTTATGAATGAATATAAGTCTAAGAATAGGGACAGCATGATCAAAGAGAAACTATGTAATCTTTGTGCATAAAGCATAACAGTGGGCTATTCATTCTGGACTCTTTTAAGTTCTAAACTATTCACCAGTTTAAATTCTTTTAAGACCTTGTATTTGCTACACAATTCCATTTCTCACATGGATAATGCAAAAAGCAAAAGTGTATGAAGTATGAACTACATCCAATAATGATAGCCAGCAAACAATTGCTATCAACATGTGGTAATTATGAAAAATACAAATCTGACATTGACATAGACTTGTAGTGTAGGCACAAATGAATAAGAATCTATGTGTTTAACAATGTACATACCACCAAAATCCACACATAATGAACAAGTAGCACCCCTTCAAATTCCAATTTAGCCACTTTGTGTTTACTCCTTTAACATGGAGTCATCCAATAATGAATCATTTTTCTGACAGCTGATGGTCTTACAGCAGCAGACACACCACAACATTCATTTCATGATCTAACTGGTCAAGAATTTGTAGCAATACTGCTCCAATTCGTGGTAAAGAGTGTTTGTAACGATCATATGGTCATAGATTCAGTCCTTTCATCTGTGACACCCCCCTCCCCAACAAAAAAAAAAAAAGAAAAAAGAAAAGAAAAAAACCATAACATAGGGAAAATTAAGGTTATCCCCTCTTTGACCAATGAATCATCCCATATCAGATGCACAATGTTGTTACAAACTGCTCATGAGCAAAACCCTGCCATAAAAGTGAAAGGAAGCTTAGTAAATCACCTATCTAACAGTAATTATGGGATGATTAGATAAACCTAACCTTGCAATTTGATTGGCATATATAGGTCTATGTATTAGCTAATAACATTAACAACTAAGAATTAATTGACTATGTTGGAATTCCTAGAGTAATCCAGCAAGCAATAATCCATAACAAATTCCTCAATCTAAGGAGACCCATAAACAAACAATATAGAACATGGCATCGATCTTAGTACAAGAGCAGCAACAAACAGGGAAAATTGACAAATTTGCCACATACCCATCAAATGAAAACAAGTCTAGTTTCAAGGGTAACTGTAAATTACAAAACTTGATGCAAACCCAATACCCACATATAAGAAAACAGAAGGGTACGTGAAGGTTCACGAAAATGGTTACCATAAAAAGCTTTGTTTTTTGGAAACACTGCAAGTTGGATCAACCGACATGGAAAGGACCAATATCACCAGAGCGAAGAGATGAAGCAACCTCATCAGCAACAGTCAAACATGAAGAAATCCAGCCACTTAGAGCAATCCACACCATCTTCGCAATCCACATGGCCACTTCCACAGCCATTGCCATGGTTATTCAAAGTTGTCTCTTTGATATGGCTTCTCTTCAAGGAAGGGGTTCTGGAAGATAACCCATTAAGGAAAGGGGAGGTAGAATTTCTGAGAAGGATAAAGCCGGTCCTTGATTGAAAGAGAGGAGTGTGTTCTGAATCTTCTGGGTAGGTTGGTGCGTGGATTTTCAACTCTTTTTTGTTTTTATTCACTATTAATTTATTACTTCAACTACCCTTTCAAAACCATAAAAATCACTAAAAAAATTTAAAACATTTTTATCCATTCACTAAAAAATGGCAAAAAACTTAACTTTAGTATGAAATTACCAAATACCAAATAGTCAAAAAAAATTACCAAATACCAAATTTTAAGGATGAAATTATATATTTTTTAAAAAAAATTTACAAAAAATTAATGTCAAATATATTTTTAAAAAATACATCTAATATTTCGTTAGTGATCAAAAGAAAAAAAATTATTTATTTATTTTAGGACTAAAAATTAATGGCAATTTTTTTTTTCGATTCCGCTATCCACGTCATTTTTAGTACGCACTAAATTGACACCTATATAAAATACGACATCATCTTATTTTTTGTGATCTACCTATAATATTTATATTTTCATACGGGTGTAAAACTGTTGTCTACCGAAAAAGTGTGTGAATAAGGTTTTTTTTTTTTTTTTCTTTCGGCCACAAAGAAAAATCTAGGACACAAAAAAAGCTAAATAAAATATTTTTGAAGACATTTTTATGTAGAATATTTTGGTTATAAATCTTTGGAATGCATTTTTTGTTTTTTCTTTATTTTAATATAAATGGGCTCTTTGAGTTAGAGAGGAAAAAAAAAAAATGGAAGGCATTGATTCCCGCTTTTGAAGGCTTTCACTTCCATTTTCAAATTTGGGGGTTGCAGATTGCAGAGTTCAACAAAACTCCACACTTCATTTATACACTCTTCAATTCTTTCTTCTTCTTCTTCTTGTTCTTGTTCTTGAATGGCTCCTTACTTCGTGTTCCCTCGCTCTCTCTCAGACCTCGAGCAAGAGCCCCAAGATCCCAACCGTCTCTACGCTCACAACCCTCCCCAAATCGCTTCTATCCGCTCCTCCCAACTTGAAGAGTTCGTCAAAGGTCGAGCCTTTCACACTCCCCATCACTATTTCCTTCATTTCCCGCTTCTAACCTCTTTTTTCTATTCTCTCTATGAAATTCTGGGTACTTTTTCAAAATTTCATTATCCCTCCAATTTTTTGGGGGTTATACTTGAATTGTCAACTTGATGAAGCTTTTCTCAGAGATTTGAAGCTACAAGTTTCATTCTTGCCCCTTTTTTTCCGCAATTTGGGGAAGGATTGATGAAGAATTATCAAATGTCCTCTTTATGTAACTTCGCTTGTGTGTTTGTGAACAGGTGTGTCCTTTGATCTCTCCGACAGGGAACTCTTCTGCGTGGAAGACCAGGATGTTTTTGATCGTGTCTATTCTCTGATTCGAGACTATGCTAGTCTTCCCCCATCTTGTAGATTCAATCTTGTGGAAACTCTACGCTCAAATTTCAGTGTGCTTCTTCCCAATGTTGATTCCCTCTCAAGGGCCTCCCAAGGCCACGAAGATGAAATCTCAGAGCTGGACCGCGTTGCTTCTCATCGCAATGCTTTCAAAATATATATGTTCTTCCTTTTCAACATTGTTCTTGCACAAGAGTCTAACAAAAGCAGTTCCGGGAACACCTCCAAGGTTAATTCTTTGCTTTTCCTATACCTCTTTTGGGTGAACTACGAGTGATGCATTCATTTTTTGTTTTAGAACAAGTTTGAAACTTTTTAGAGTCAGTTCAGGTGGCAACAGGTTCCAAGAAGAAACATGCTGTGAATTCATGGGATTGGGAGGCACAAAGAGGTAGAATACTTGGTCTTATTGCTAACTCGTTGGAGATCAACCTTGAAATGATTTTTGGTTCATCTGACCCTGATGAAAGTTTTCTTTCTTTCATTTCCAAGTAAGTCATCTTTCCTTTCTGGTTTGCTACTTTGGTAGGTGTTTGCTATAGATGTAACCTATTCTCTTTTGTAGACAATCTTTAGGCAGAAATGATCTCATTTAACATTAACTTATTATAGGAATGCATTCTCTTTGTTTGAGAATGCAGCACTCTTAAAGGACTCCGATGTAAAAGATGCTCTCTGTAGCATTGTTGGATCTTGCTCTACCAAGTACCATTATGTAGAACAGTCGTGTGCTTCCATCATGCATATGATTCATAAGTTTGATTTTGTTATCACACACATGGCTGATGCTATTGCTGGTGCTGAGAAGAAGTATGGAGATGCAACCCTTGCCACCTCTCTTATCAGAGATATTGGAAGGACCAATCCGAAAGATTATGTAAAGGATACTGCTGGGGCTGAGAATGTTGGGCACTTTCTTGTAGAGCTTGCCGACCGACTTCCAAAATTGGTTTCCACTAACATTGGCATTCTTGTTCCTCACTTTGGTGGGGAGTCCTATAAGATTAGAAATGCTCTGGTTAGTGTGCTAGGGAAGCTAATAATGAAGGCGTTCAAGAATGTTGAAGGTGAAGTGAATTCTAGATCCATTCATCTGCGCACTAAGCAGGCCATGTTGGAAATTTTGCTTGAACGATGTAGAGATGTTTCAGCTTATACAAGAAGCCGAGTTCTTCAGGTGTGGTCTGAATTATGTGAAGAACATTCTATTTCAATTGGTCTGTGGAATGAAGTTGCAGCAGTTGCTGCTGGAAGATTGGAGGACAAGAGTGCAATGGTCAGAAAATCTGCTTTAAATCTACTAATCAATATGCTGCAACACAACCCTTTTGGTCCACAGCTTCGAATATCTTCTTTTGAAGCAACCTTAGAACAGTATAAGAAGAAGCTGAAAGAGCTTGAACCGGACATGCCTACAGAAGATATACCTGGTGATGTATCAGCTGATGATGATAACTGCAATGGTGATGATGAATTGGACAATTTAAATTCTGAAGCTGTTGCGAAGGAGCATCAAGATAGTTTAACTGATACTTGCATGTCCCAGAAAGAAGTGACTCTGCAGGACAGTAATCTTCCAGATGTTGGGAACTTGGAACAGACGAGGGCCTTGGTTGCATCACTTGAGGCTGGCCTGAGTTTCTCTAAATGCATAGGTGCTATAATGCCAACATTAGTCCAACTGATGGCTTCTTCTTCTGCTACTGATGTTGAGAACACGATTCTTTTGTTGATGAGGTGCAAACAGTTTCAAATTGATGGATCAGGGGAGTGTCTTCGAAAAATGTTGCCACTGGTTAGCCCATAATCTTTCGAACCTGAAAAAATATGATTATGCAATATCTGGAAATCTGGATAATTTTTTCTTCCATGTTTTGGGTCAATCTACTCCTTGTTTGTAATTTTTTATTTGCCTAGCATTAAATCTCTCTCGTTATTTTTGTTGCAGGTATTTTCCCAAGACAAATCCATCTATGAAGCTGTGGAGAATGCTTTCCAAACAATATATATCAGGAAGAACCCTGTTGAAACTGCCAAGAATCTCTTGAATCTTGCTATTGATTCCAATATAGGAGATCTAGCAGCTCTTGAGTGTATAGTTGGAGCCTTGGTCACTAAGGGTGATATATCTTCGAACACAGTATGTTCTTTATCATTTTGGATATTATGTTTTCTTAAGTTATTTGATTTGACTTCTGCTGTATGTTTTATACTCTAGAAATATGACTTAATTCAGCCTTAAGGCAACAAGGTCAATGTTATAGGTTGAAGACTGTATGCTGCAATATCTTTCTGAGGTTTTTGACTTTTTGGCTTTGTGATGAGATACAAAATCTCTGGACTTGATTTGTGGAAACATAACTGATTAAAATTATCATAATGCAGTTATTTCTATATTTCTTTTTGTATAAAATGTTATGTCAATATCTATGTCTACTATAGAATTTTTACTCTAAAGGTTTTGTAAACACTTCATAATTTTTAAACTTCTATGGAAAGAAGGCTTTATGTTTATTTCATTATTTGTTACTTTTTGTTATTCATGTTATCAAATTTAGCTATGACTTGTGTTGTATTAACATATTCTTTTTTTGTTTTCATCAATAATTTGATTTTCTCATCATTTCTTTGCCAATTTAGATATCAGCACTCTGGGATTTCTTTTGCTTCAACGTTGATGGAACCACTGCAGAGCAAAGTCAAGGTGCTCTATCTGTCCTTTGCATGGTTGCAAAGAAATCAGATGGCGTGCTGGGCTCACATTTGGTTGACATAATTGATATTGGGTTTGGTCGTTGGGCTAAAGTTGATCCTTTGCTTGCTCGGACAGCGTGTCTTGCTATCCAGAGATTGTCTGATGATGACAAGAAAAAGCTGTTAGTCTCTAATAATGCTCGGATATTTGGTATTCTAGAAAGTTTAATTACTGGTTCTTGGCTTCCTGGAAATATTTGGTATGCTGCTGCTGACAAAGCAGTAACTGCTATATATTCAATTCATCCAACCCCGGAAACAATGGCAGCTAATATTGTTAAAAAATCTGTTAGTTCTATGTTTAACCATGGTGAGAGTGATGTGCAGAGTGATACTGACGTTAGTAATACTAGCATACTCACCACAGTTCAAGTAGCAAAACTTGAAAGATGTTTGTTTGTCATAAGTCATATTGCCATGAATCAACTGGTGTATATTGAAACTTGTGCTCGTAAAATCCAAAAGCAAAAGAGAATGAATGTGAGAAAGGACTCCGAGAATCAGACAATAGTCAATAATGGCACATCAACTGGTGCACAGAAGGTATAATTGATGTTCCTGATAAATTTTATGCCAATTTTTTTTTTATAGCTTTAACTATCTATCTTGTCCATAACTTTTTCCTGTCAATTCCTTACTAAATTCTTGCTAAATAATGTTCTGCAGGATAATGATATAAATGCAGAACTAGGATTTGCTGCCTCTGAGGATGCTGCTCTTGATAGCTTGTTCGAGAAAGCAGAGAAAGAAATAATATCAGGCGGCTCAAATGAAAAGAATTTGATTGGAGTGTGTGCAACATTTTTGTCAAAGCTTTGTAGAAATTTTGGGCTAATGCAGAAGGTGATTAGCCTGATACCCATAGCTCTAAATATCTTATCTTTTTTTTCCAATGGATTAAAGGGTAGATATAAAATCAACTATTCTTACTGAGCTGTAAAGATGTGTGTTCTTTATACATTATAAAGCAGAAAATTTCTATTTTTCTTCACAATGTTATTTCTAATTTTTCCTGAATAATTGTCTAATAAATTGGCTTTTCCAATATATTCAGTATCCAGAATTACAGGCATCAGCCATGCTGGCATTGTGTAGAATGATGATTATAGATGAAGATTTTTGGTGAGATCTTTGTTAAATCTTTTCCTCCTTTTTATTTAATTTTACTTCACTAAGATTTGCCATATGATGAACTGACTTTAGTATTGTTTCTTATTTTCAGTGATGCAAACCTCCAACTCCTCTTCACAGTTGTGGAGAGCTCACAGTCTGAAATTGTTCGTTCTAATTGTACTATTGCATTAGGAGATTTAGCAGTTCGGTTTCCAAATCTGTTAGAGCCGTGGACAGAGATGATGTATGCCCGCTTAAGGGATCCTTCTG
>JASCZI010211496.1:59223-83693 GCA_036250425.1 Stylosanthes scabra
CCATCACTTGCTGCTGCTGATGAGTCCAATAACAAAACTGAGCAGCAAGAACAATCATCACTCTCCCCAGATTCAGTCATCAACACATGGGAACTTATGCATGACTTGGATGAAGAAGCAAAAGAACAAGAACAAGAAGACCCTACCCATCTCATTGCTACTTCTTCTTCCATTGTTGTTGGTGGTGGAGTAGTCTCACACAAAACAAGTTCATCATCATGCAGGTACACAGCCTTTGATGGCTCTGCAAGGAAGAAGCTTCTAGATTCATTTGAGTCACTGAAAGAAGCCTCATCCTCATCAGAAAAACTCAACATGGAAAGTGAAAACCTTTCTCTCAAGAAGCCACTTTGGCAGCACTTGTCTGAAGAAGCTTTGCTTGCAAAACTGGACCCAAGTGTTGCTTGGAGTTATAGGCGTGCTTTGTCTTCAAGACATCTAGGTAGCAACACCAACATCAACATCATCATCAACAACAATAATCTATGTAATAATGGTGTGAGATCAATGGGGTCTAGTCCTTTGGGTTCTTCTTGTTGTTCTTCTTCAACTACCACTACTTCATTTGCTAATAATAATAACAACAACAGCGTGTGCCATTTGCCTGGAACTGAAGACAGAATAGTGGTTTATTGCACAAGTTTGAGAGGGATCAGAAAGACCTTTGAAGATTGCTGTTCAGTTAGGATGATACTAAGAGGTTTCAGGGTTGCTGTTGATGAGAGAGACATAGCAATGGATTCATCTTATAGGAAGGAGCTTCAAGATGCTCTTGGTGTTAAAGCAGTGACACTGCCACAGATTTTCATAAGAGGGAACCATGTTGGAAATGCTGAGGAACTTAAGAAGCTGAATGAGAATGGAGATTTGGCAAGGCTTTTGAGGGGCTTCCCTGTTCATGATCCTGGTTTTGTGTGTGAGAATTGTGGTGATGCAAGGTTTGTTCCATGTCCTAACTGTAGTGGTAGCAGAAAGGTTTTTGAGGAGAAAGAGGGTGGATTGAGAAGGTGCCCAGATTGTAATGAGAATGGCTTGATAAGATGTTCAAGATGCTACTCATGAAGGTAATCAAACTCGAGAGTTCAAGTAAACTCGTATAGCTTAGATAAATTTGAATCTTAAATCTCATAAACTAGATTTGAGAAATGAAGTCATAAATTTGTAAAAGCTCATATGTTAAGAGTTTGATAAGTTTGAGACTATTTTTGGTGTTAAGTTTGTCATTGATAAATTTTGACAATTACTATGATCTACCAATGCATAATTTGAAATTTCAATTTTCAATTTGATGCTTTACTTTTTTGGTATTTGTGTTATATCATATCAGACTGTGTTTTTGTTATATGGTTCATTTCTCCTTAGCTCTCTCTGAAGCTGCACAAAAATTGAAAGAAAGAACAGACAAAGTTCATATGTATGTATGTGTTGATTACTTTTCCCAATTTCTAGTGTTTGAAGCTGTCATGTACCTTTTCTAGGCATAATATGCAATTATCAAGACACTAAAAATCAATCAACAAACTAGTACTAACTGCAACCTCTTGTTATTTGATTTCATATATCTTGTATTTTTGTAGCACATACAAACAGAAGTTGCAATATATGAAATTTCGTGAGATAGGTTATGGTTTTGTGCAGTTGTAAGGTTTGTCAGTTTGAGGCAATACAGTCCGAGAGTGTGTTACTGAGAGGGTCAATGTCATTAAAATATGGATCCGTATGGTTCAGAACATTATTGTGTGTGTCTGCCTCGTGTATGTACTACACACTTAGCATATCATGAATTTAAGAATTAGTGCATGATAAGCAAGGTTTAAATGCCATTAACATGTGTGTACCAAATATTGGTGATCAAACAAGATTACTACACTCATTTGAGTAAGCAGTAAATTAAATGACAAAATGACAAAGTCTTTAGTTCTATATTATATGAATTCCTAATCTTCTATTCTTCCACAGTCACCTTATCTACCTATATATATAAAAAAAGGAAAGCACTAAGTTTTATGACTTTACAAGTTTTTATCATAATTTCTTGATAATTGTCAAACAATGAAAACAAGAAACACTTAAATTTTAAACTAATAAATTTTGAATTTGAAATTTAAAATATCTACCTATATATAAAAAGAGAGCATTAAGCTTCATTGCTTAACAAGTGTCTAGCATAATTGCTTGACAAGTGTCAAGTAATGAAGACAAGAAACACTCTTTCTCTTTATTAAAAGGAGAGCACTAAATTTCATGGCTTGACAAATGTCTAACATAATTCCTTGATAATTGTCAAACAATGAAAACAAGAAAGACTAAAATTTTAAAATAATAAATTTTGAATTTGAAAAATATTAGAGGAAATCTAAAACACGAATAAATAAAGACAAATAAATAGAAATTCTATTTTTCAATTATAAATTTATAATTATATTATAGTAGTTATAAGATAATAATAATATTATGTTATATTATTATTATTTATGTATTTAAAAATCTCCTCTTTATAATAATAATGCACTAGATATAGAGATTGCAGGAATTTAGGATCTAAGTAAGACAGTTAATGTTTAGGGTTTATAGTTTATGGATTACGACGTATGGGTTAGGATATGTGGTTTAGGATTTAGGGTTTAGGGTTTAGAATTTAGGGTTCAGGAATTGATTTTTAGGATAAAGGTGAATTAATTTTTGTATAGGGTATATGGTATAGGATGTATGGTTTCAATTATAAATTTATAATTATATTAAATTAGTTATAATATAATAATAATATTATACTATTTTTTAGAAGGAATCTAAAAAATGAATAAATAAAGACAAATAAATAAAAATTCTATTTTTCAATTATAAATTTATAATTATATTATAATAGTTATAACATAATAATAATATCATATTATTATTATTTATATATTTAAAAATTCTCTCTTTATAATAAGAATGCACTATATATAGAGATTGCAGTAATTTAGAGTCTAAGTGAGACAGTTAGTGTTTAAGATTTATGGTTTACGGGTTGTTATGAATTAGTGGTATATCGTGTATAATATAGGATGTATGATTTAGGTTATAAGCATGGTTCTGAAAATCAGACCGGACCGGCCGGTCGAACCGTCGACCGGCCTGAATCACGGTCCGGTTACTACTTGAAAACCGTCAGTCTAAAAACCGATATCCAACCGGTGAACCGGCCGAAAATCGGTCGGTCGGACCGAACCGTGATCCGGCCGGTTTTTGTTTTGCAAGGCAAATTTATGCCAAAATGCAATGGAAGGGGTTTGAACACACGGCCTTCAACATGCAAAAGGCACTCTTTTCCACCAAGTTATGCAACTACATGAGATTATTAACAAATTATTATATATATATCTATAACATTTTTCTTAGTTAGAATATATTTATTTATTTTATCTTAACTTGAATTTACATTCACTTATTTGTAAATTAACTATATTTTTATTTGTATAACATCATTAATACATATTTTTTATTAAATATTTACAAATTAAAATAATAACACAATTTTTTTTACTAAACATAACTTATTTTTTATTTTTACTTTTTTATGATTATAAGATATTTACTAATACTATTTTTCAATAAATGCTTGTATATTATAATATAATAAGTATAAATAATTAATATCTAAAAAATAGTTATTTTAATATAAAATAATTAATATTGGCTTTATATATTATACTTGAATGAGATTATAATACTTTGTTGATTTAGTACTTTGAATTTGAAAGACATTTTAAGGTATGTATTATAATATAATTATATTTTTTATCTTTATTTTTATTTTATATATTATTTTATTATAAAACGGTTGAATCGGTTGAACCTGTAAAACCTCTATCCGTTAGCTTAAGCGGTTCGATGACCGGTTCGATTTTCAGAACCTTGGTTATAAGTGATAGAGTTAGGCATTTCCTAAAGTATAAATCTGTAAAATTCATTAAAGTGTGATCGAAAAAATACCGCGCATAGCGGGCAGAACTCTAGTTTAAATGAAAATAAATAATACAGTTGCTTCTTTTATTTTATATTTTTACTATAGTCACTAGACCTCAAAACATGTGTCTCAGGATTAGCATATGAATAGTTAATGGGTTTGGCCCCTTGAGCCCAGTCAAGAAAGTCAGACTGCGGTGGTCCCAAAAGGGGCACAGAGCAGTAGCCAGTAGAACTATCATGACAAAAAAGATTGTACTAATTAATACCAACAAAAAAAAATGTAGTAATTAAAATTAGATTTAGCTAACAAGTATATGCCCAAGTATGTGTATGTGTATGTGTATATCAAGTGTTGTTAAATTATGAAGTGGTAGTTTCTTTAAATCACTTAAGTATCATGTTCTGAATTTAAGTACAAGAGAAATTAACTTCGTTTTTTTTAAAAAAATCACAAGTAACCTGGTAGGATCTATGACTACAATTACAAGTGTTGCCGAGAAAGTAACTAGTTGAGGATGATTTTGCTAAGGTCACTGAATGTTTCAGTTTATGTGGATAACTAGTCACAGACTCACAGGCGGGTAACTGAAGTAGCATCACCCCCTCAAACTTGAAACTTGAAACTTAAAACCACAAACTAGTCTCTCTCCCCCACTTCAAGATGCTTTGGTTTCTCCACTCTTGTAGCTCCACTATAGTACTATTCCTACTTTTCTTTTTTTTTAATATATTCTAAAAACCACAATTTTAAAGAGATGACAGATCACAATTCTCACTAACAATTGTAAGTATTAATTAATACACGTCTTTTAAAAAAAAATTAAAAATTAAAGAGTAATTGAAAAATCATTTTTAATTATTAAATATAATAAATATTTCATCAAAGTATGAAATTAACATACATTAATAAAAAAGAACAGAGGAGAGAGGATAGGGTAAAAAGTCTTAATATCAACTATCAAAGTAGAAAGTCAAAATTACTTGAGAATGTAAGATTTATGACAACTTAAATTCAAATTAAATTTAATACTAATTAAGTTTAATAAAAACAAAAAAAAAGTGACTATTTACTAATTAAAAAAGTATTAAACAATTTAATTACTTTTCGTATAAAAACATACTATTTAATGGTCCACATAAAAAAGTAAATTGGTCAAAGGGTTTAGGGCAAAAGTAGGAAGGAGTAATAAATAAATATTAAAGGAGAGCAGAGTATATAACAAAAAGCAGCAACCGAAGAAGAAGAAGAAGATGGCGGAAGCGATGATGATGTTGGAGAACGGCAACGAAGACTTTGGTGAATGCTTGATCGGACGCTTCGACGAAGGGAGCACTGAGTCCCACAGATACTACCTCGCACGCAGGACCACCCTAGAGATGCTCAAGGACAGAGGCTACTCCATCCCTCCCTCTGAAATCGACCTCCCTCTCTCCGAATTCAGAACCATCCACGGCCAATCCCCCGACGTCGACCGCCTCCGCTTCTCCGCCACTCACACCTCTGATCCTTCCAAGAGGGTATTCTGAACTCTGAACTCTGAACTCTTGATGCATTCTCAAAGTTGCTGCCTTTAGGGTTTATAAATCTAATTCAATTGATTGCAGATTTTAGTTATCTTCTGTGGGCCACACATTGTGAAAGTTACTTCGGTCCGCAACATTGCAGGGCAGATTGTTAACAGAGAAACTTTAACTGGCCTCATCTTGATTGTGCAAAGTACTATTACTAGTCAGGCCTTGAAAGCTGTTAATCTTTTCTCATTCAAGGTTGAAATTTTTCAGGTACTCTTCTTGCATGCTAATTGTTTTTGTGCCCTATGGATCCTTGTTAATTAACTATGATAATTGTTTACCAAAGTTAACAATTTCATGGAAACCTTTTTCTCCTTTTGGTTTTCAGATCACAGACTTGCTTGTTAATATTACAAAGCATGTATTGAAGCCAAAGCATGAAGTTCTAACTGACAAACAGAAAAGGAATCTCCTAAGGAAGTACAATTTAGAGGAAAAGCAGGTCAATTTAGATGATGCATTACATGTTTTTCTGCATACAGTTTGATTCTGCATAGAACCTATTTTAGCTGATAATGCATACAAATTAATTAAATTCAAAGTAAGAATTCTTGTTCCCATTACAAGACACTATTATATTATTCTGATTTGAAGCTTTGTTGTTGTTGTCAGCTACCCCGAATTCTACAAACAGATGCAATTGCCAGATACTATGGACTAGAGAAAGGGCAAGTAGTTAAGATAACTTACAGTGGTGAGATCACTCAGTTGCATGTCACCTATAGATGCGTTTGGTGATGCTGCTTTCTTTGTATGCTGCTGTTTGAATTCCTAGATATGCTTAAGTAGTAGTTAGTATATGACTCTGTAATCATAAGCTTATGACGTATATTTGTATGACTAGCTTGAAAAACACAAACTGAACAACTTGCCAATCAAGTGTTTTTTTCTTTTTTTTTTTATGTGGATGATGAATTAAGGATTAAGACTTAAGAGGATGTTTAGGAAGATCTTAATTTAGGAATGTCAATTATTTTATATATGTCTGATTCAATAAAGTTGGTATGATCTAATTCCAGCAAAGATAATTCGTCAAATGACATGAATACAAATTAAAGCAATGTTCATGGACACTTTTGGGTACACTATAGACAAGACCTGAAAAAAACAAAAAACTACTAGCATTAAAAGTTGGATTAAGAACGATAACTTTGCTGGCATCTTGGATATTAATGCATGCTTTCATTAACAATAGTGCTCCACAAAACTCACCATAATTGTTTTCAACAATCCAAAGAAAAAATACATTTTGTATTCAAAGACAAATTTGATTATGGTATTATATAAAATATATATATTTAGATAGGATAAATTTTATTATGGCAAATTTGATTATTCTAACAAGTTAATACAACAAACTTTTGTTTCGTATATATTGTACATTTGTACAATTGTACCTACTTGTATCAAGAGAAGGCCACTCCATGTGACGTTCCTCATCTAGTTCGCTCACCCAGACATCCGGTGGCTTAAATTATGATAATGTTAAACTTAAATAATAATAATAACAAGAAGAAGAAGAAGAAATAAGCTTTCTGTGAAAATGCTCCTTTTGACAAACTAAGATGTTAAAAGCTGTATTTGTCAGTAAACAGTAGGGTTTGTTTGCCACTGAGTTTGAAGTTTGAACACATTCTGCAGAAGAAAATAAAATGAAGGAAGCCAAAATGCGCTCAATTCTTCCTGGCCAATGCTGCAGCAAGGCCACCAACTATGAGTCCCACAGCAGTTGCAGTAATGCCAATTCCTATAACACCGTCTGCATTGTAATAAATTGCAATTTAATTTCAGTTAATGTTCCAATGCACGGTAAGAAAGCTTTAGTAAGGAACAGGTCAGCTATTACCTTTAGCAATTCGATCTTCAACTATTTTCCTGAGGGACAGTGCCTGCCTCCAATCAGGTGCTATCTGCAACAAAAATGTTAAGACAGAATTACTCATGTTAATGTTAGACCATGGATGTAAACTCATAAATAGGCCTTCATGACCAATCTAAATAATGAACTCCTCTAACCTCACTAATTAGCAATAGATAAATAGACTCTACTATGATGAAAATTTCCATGCGTTGTGATATCATAACATGGATAGTTTGTATATCAACCAATAAAGAACTAGATAATAAGGATAACAAGAGGTTTTAAATTTAAATCCATACTACCGGCGGACAAAGATAAAACATAAACCAAATACCATATCAGCAAAGATGTGGCATCAAAGATCACGCAATGGGAATATAATATCAAGGAAAATAGAGGTTTTTAGGCATCGTTTTATCTATAAGTGAGAAAAACAAACCTCCAGGCATTGCACCAAAAGTTGTCGACTCCTACCATAATTGTTACTCCTGTAATATCCAACAGCCAGAAGATAAAGCTTCTCTCTTTGATGCAAAGGACTTTTAGTATTTCCCAGAGAAGCTGTAAATCACAATTATGGATGTAAATGGTCAGCCATGAATTTGAAGGTCATATAGCAAAGGCAATAAAAAGAAAGGACGGAGATGTGGCCCTACTCCCTAGTGGCAGTTGCCTCGCCTCAGTGGCTTAAGCAGCAGAAGCTATATTTTATAGGAAAAAATATGTAGAATAGAAGAAATGTGATTTTCATTGCTCAAGGCAGTTGCCATCAAACAGCAATATATTCAATTAAGAGATGCTAAAGGCCCCATGGTAATGATGCCTTGCTAATGCTAGTTCAGCGAATTCACCCTCTTTAAAAGTTAGATAATAACAACAGAAAACCTCAATGATTCCAAGGAAAATTTAGAGGGTGACATGTTCAGTTAATAGTTGTCTCACACAAAATATTTTGGTAAACTCCCTTCCAATTTTCCATTTCAGTTGGCAGAATAATCAGACAACTAACTGTGAAAACATGGGCGATTTTATGCTCTGAAATACATTACATTAGTTTAGGACTTTTGGCATAGTGGGCTTTGAAACCTTAGGTATCAGTTATATGCAAAATTGGAAATGCTTATAGTGTTGAGATTTCATGAAATAGCAAGGACAAAAATGTTAGGGGAATCAGACGAATATTAATAAAATGATTAAGCTAAACTAAAGGAAAGCGTAAAAAAGTAATACAAATTTCCTTTAAACCCCATTAAACACAAGTACCCATACAAAATTTTCAAATCAAACAATTGTTTTCTGGGGTATAGAAGAAATGCAGAAGACAACTGTTTTCAAATATTCATAAAAGGCTAGTGGCAAAAGGCTGCAACATAAACATTAACACTACACAAAGAAACAACTTACTAAAAGCAGATCAAGGTGCCATATAAACAAGAAAAGAAGTATTTTAGAAATAACGAAAAAACAACTCAAAGAACGGAAAATGATTCTGTAAGTAACGTTACTTTCAAGCATGGCTATCCCGCGCTGGACGTCTTCTTTCTGCCTTGAATGAACAAGAGCCCATGACAACCTCATTATGCTTTCGTTCTTCCTGTCCTCATTGTCCCCATTGTTAGCCTCCACGACTTCTCGCTCGCATCCCTCCAAAACAAACAACATAGTTTTAGACTGAAAGTAATTAAAGCAAATAACAGCAAACAAACTAAACTCAATGCATGCTGGTACATTGCATCAGACCAAAACAACCATCTCAAGTTAACAAACAAGGAACATTGTAACTTTTGCAGTCACCAACTCAGCATACCTATCATTTACTCTCATAATTGATCATCAACAGGGAGAAAAAATTGCATATAGATTTTCACTCAATTTTCAATTTTTTTTCCCAATAAAGATTACAAAATGGTTTCTAATATAAAAGGAATGAGGAATTCCAACATCATTCTGGGAGATTCTACATTAACGCAAGGGAATTGAAGCAATAAATCGAGTCAATTGCTTAGTCAATGATTGAATTCCATATGATACTAGCCAACAAGAACAATTATCATCTACAGCTTTAGAAAGAAAAAATTGAAAATAGAGATAGAGGGAAGGGAGGGGTTACAGCGATGACGTCACGGTCGCACCAAGGGATCTGGTCGCCGCCACCGAAGAAGTTGCCGATGGATTCAAACATGCTTCCGAACTTGGAATCCATTGATCTGCGTTATCAACCCTATCTCCGCGCTTTTCAGACTTTTCGCTTCGTAAATTCTATCACACGCTCTTTCTTCACAAATTCCTTAATCCTTATTATATAGGTTTTGCTTAATGCCTAATTTACTCTTCTTATTTTTAACTCTTTTTTTTTTTTTTTTAAATTCTTAACTATTTTTGACTATTACACAACTCTTTATTGACTAAAAAAAATGGATGTCTCAAGTCTCAACAAAAGATTTTTTTTTCCTTTCTATTTTATTCAACAATAATCAAATACATTATGATCTTGACCAATATTTTAAGCTATTAGATATGAAATCATTTAATGTCTTTTAATAAATAACTTCACGTGAAATTGACTATACATGAATATTCAGCCTTCATATAATTGAAGATCAATTACTCACTCATCATATATAGTTGATTTTATACGCGTGAGTTTTTACCAATTAAATGGTGAATATTCAGATATATTCGACTTAATGTAAAGTTATAATTAAAAATCGTTAAATGATTTGACATGTTTAATTAAATTATTTTTGAAGGATTTTAGAAGGTTAACTTTATACTATGCATCCCCAACTCTTCCAATTCTAACAAAAACAGGAAACTTGGCAACCCTTGAGGCATTATGACCCCAAGCAACCTTAAACTTTTGAAGAAGATCCTCACCAAGAAGTTCCACTCCTTTGTCCTTAGCCGTTTGATATGCTGAACTAGATCTCATGAAAGTCAAATAACTCTCCAAATCCATGGTAACTTCTGACACAAACTCAAAGGGTACATTGTGATCAGCACCATCCACAGGCTCAAATGGAAAATCAATACTCCTATAATTATCTTCAACAAATTTTCGACCAGGTTCCCAATAGGGACTCAAAACATCTTCATAGTATTCATCAAACACCTTGTCCACTTCATCACTGACTCTTGGTACATCGTAACATATAGCAGCAATCACTCCATGAGGCTTCTTCAGAACCCATTTCACTTGTTTGTAGAATGATGGCAGGTCAAACCAATGAAGGGCTTGTGCAATTGTCACAAGGTCCACACTTCCTTGAGCTGCTACCTTTTGTTCAACCTCTTCCATGGACATTATTGATGGGGTATGTTGGTATTTCACATTGGGTAGCTTGGTTGCAAATTCAAGCTGCTTCTCACTGGTGTCTGTTCCTATCACATTCTTGTATATGCCAGCTAACTGTATGTAACAAATCAAATTTCAAAACAAAAATATGATATAACAGAAAGAATTAATCTACCGGTATATACACCTCTTATTAGGTGTACAGGGGTACATGTAACATTATCGTAACGAACAGAAAATAGAGAAGAGAAAAGGGTAGTACATGTTTAGCAGCCTGGCCACTTCCGGTACCAACATCCCATGCGAGTTCATGAGAGGGAGTTTTTGAAGCTATGAATTGGAAGAGCTCTGTGGGATAGCTTGGTCTTGCCTTTGCATATTCCTCAGCCTGCTTCAAAAATAGATCTGCCATTTCTTACCTCTATATTCTGCTTTCTTCTCTCAATTTCTTTGTTTATATCTTCATCAAAATCATGATATGTATTTATATACTCACTAAATTTAGATAGGCCTCCCTCAGTTAATTGATGTCTTGTGTGAGATATACAAGACCAATTTGGATTCCTAAAGTTAAGGATAAAATATACACCACCAATCAAATTGGAGTGGAAAATTCAACTTGGAAAATATTATTCAGCCATGTGATATTATATGATTGAAAGGCACAATGTTTGTCCAAGTTAAAAGTGTGATGCTAATAAGCATTTCCAATTTTCCACTGTAGATTCGTATGTTAGTTGTATTGAAGTGGAAGAAATAAAGTTAACAAAAAAAGAAACTATTTTGTGTAATTATTTCGATAATAAGAAATTCTTAAAAGTTGATTTCAACTAAAAGGTGATGGGTTACCTCCAAAAGTAGGAGTAATTCATGTCACACTATGACATGTAACGATTTCTTATATTAGTTTTACAGATTTACTACCACCGTTCACATGTTCACAGTGACGACAAATCCACAACAATAATATAGGGGGTTGTGCGTGCGTTGTCTTGTTCAGATTCGTTCAACTTAGCTTACTTTCATCATCACTCGCAAAATACTAAAATTAGAGTCGAAGTCATTGGTGAGTCATTGAGTGATCTCTGATGATAGTGATAAGAGATTCTTGATTATGGATCAAATAATGGCGGAAGGGTACCAAATAATACTTCTTGTTTTTAGCCGTTCAACTCGAAATTTTAAGTATCAAATAATACTTCTTGTAAATATTTCTCAAAACAAGATTGATCAACCATATCATTTGTTGGGCCACCTAGCTCACAGTGGACAGCATTTAAGGGAATCAAATGAAATAATACAAAATAAAAAAATATTACATCCAACTTAAAATCTAAATGAATTTTTTATTTTATAAATTTTTTATTTTTTTATTTTTTAATGGAAAACTAATTTTAGTGCTGACTCCTTCAGCCCAGGTGAGTGAGCCGAGAGTGAAGCAATTGGAAGAAGAGGAGTGGCCCAACTGTCCAACAGCCCAACTCTGTTTTTAAATTTTAAATTTTTAATACTCACTCACCCACTCACTGCCTTACACAATTCACAAACACACTCACTCTCTCGCGCTCGTTTAGAAAATGGATATCGTTCCCATCCCGGCCGACACCTACAAGCTCGGCTTCATCGGCGCCGGCAAAATGGCCGAGAGCATCGCCAGAGGCGCCGTCCGCTCCGGCGTCATCCCCGCTTCCCGCATCTTCACCGCCTCTCACACCAACTCCTCTCGCCGTGACGCCTTCCAGTCCTTCGGCGTCTCCCTCCTCCCTTCCAACGACGACGTTCGTACCTTCTCACCTTTCTCTTTTCCCTTCTTTCTGCTTTCCTAATTTCTCTCTCCCTCAGGTGGTTCGAGAGAGCAACGTCGTCATTTTCTCCGTCAAGCCTCAAGTAGGTAGGTATACTCATCAATCATTCACTCTCTCTTTCTTCTTCCTAATTATCCACTGCATTTCAACTCCAATTTCTCCTTGTCTTGCTGCAGTCAAGGATGTCGTCGTGAAATTGAAACCTCTTCTCACAAAGAACAAGCTTTTGGTTTCCGTTGCTGCTGGAGTCAAGCTCAATGATCTTCAGGTTTCTCAAATCGTTTCTTTGATTTTACTGTAATAAGTTTGAAATGGAGTGTGTTATTGCTCATCTAATAAATATGAAATGGCTGTTTAGGAATGGGCTGGACACAACAGATTCATACGGGTAATGCCTAACACACCTGCTGCTGTTGGCGAGGCTGCATCAGGTATTACCTTCTTTCTCTATCTGTTTTGCATTGTTTATAGTTGCAGAGCACAGCTGAGTCACTACATTAACATGAGTTAAACTTTGACAGTGATGAGCTTGGGTGGAGCAGCAACAGAAGAAGATGCAAATCTCATTGCCACATTATTTGGATCAATTGGTAAAATATGGAAAGCTGATGAAAAGTATTTTGATGCTGTAACTGGTCTCAGGTATGTACATCCCACTTTCTTGTTATGATTTAAGATTTGGATATTATCTTATTAGAACTCTACAAGAAATTTCATGTTATCTTTGAAAGAATAACTTTTTCTTAGTGTTTAGAACCTGAATACTCTGTTTGGTGTTGGCGATCACTATTCATTTTTTAGGGTTTAGGGTTTGGGAATTGAACTCATGGATCCTTATTCTTCTTTATTTAATTTTAATTCAAATTGCAAAGTTTTAATTGTTTCCCTTTCCACCCCTCCTGTACAAGTGATTCCTCCACTTGTCTAATTACAGAGTTCTGACCATGGCTCTACTTCATCTTTCATTTTTCAGTGGCAGCGGTCCTGCTTATGTTTATTTAGCAATAGAGGCTTTGGCTGACGGAGGAGTAGCAGCTGGTCTACCTCGCGATCTTTCATTGAAACTAGCTTCACAGACTGTAAGTAAAGTGAATTACTATCCTGTGACCCCTAAATAATGGAATTCATAGTTCAGCTCTTCCAATTTTTTAGAATATACCTGATGTTCTCTCTCTCAGTCTTAACTCTCAAGTCTCAACCCATTATGTTGGATTTAAGAATAAAATTCTTTCACTTTTCTATAGCAAGGTATTTCCAGTTTGCTAAGATTGGGATTGATGCTAGTTTAAATAAGTAATAAGGAAATGGTTTAGTGTAGCATTTTCTGGGTTAGATACTAAAATTTTACTATTGTCGTTAGTTGTACTGTGCCAACTATGCTACCATTGTTACCTGCTGTCAATTTGGGCTCGTGAATTGTCAAATCAACTGTAACCGTCTAGTTTATATTAGCATCATTCGGAAAGAAGTGTTCCGATCATTGTTTTATTCATTGTGTGTGTTTATGTGTTTTCCAGGTATTGGGAGCAGCATCAATGGTAACCAGTACTGGGAAGCACCCAGGACAGCTCAAAGATGATGTCACTTCGCCCGGTGGTACCACAATTGCTGGCGTTCATGAGTTGGAAAATGGTGGTTTCCGCGGAACACTTATGAATGCCGTTGTTGCTGCTGCTAAGCGCAGCCGGGAGCTTGCCTAAATTGTAGTAGGTATGAGGGGTTTACCATATAGTTCAGGGGAATCTTGTGTCTATAGTTTAGGACTCTTCTAGTCTTCTTTGAGATATGAGTAATCTTCTAGAATGTTTCAAGTTAAGAAAGGATTTGGCCAACTAGCATAGCATCCTCATCATTTCAACTTGCTACAATGATACATTATAATAAGAGGAATAGAAACGCTTTTGCCATTGAATCAGGGAGTTGCTACCAAACATGACATTCTTTTATATTTGAAACGCACCCACCAAACTGATATGGTTCAATGGGTCTGTGAAGCCTATACGTATCAAATCGTATGCCAAACTCAGTTTTGAATTGCCCTATTTTCAATAGAAATAAAATTGTTTCATTATTATATAACTATATGAACGTACTCTTTGCTATAAGCTTCATTCATCCAGAAAATAACTTAATCTTAGTAACGACTAGTAGTTACCATTCTTGAATTGCATCGGTGACATTTTTCTATCAATAAAGTTCACAAATAAAATGTGCTGCTGTTATCATAATCTCTAATCACAGTTGATTTTTCTGAAATTATTCAAGATCAGAGAAATAAGGTAAGAGGGGCCAAGTTGAGAATTGAGAAGTAAAATCTTTATCTCCTTCAGATGGTGGTTTAACCTGCATCACTGTTTCAACCTCAGACGTTATACGTCAGACCAAAATGACTAATTGAGCTCTCCTGTTTTTCTCAGAGCATGGAGATCATTGTGAGCCAATAGTAACACAAATCAATATCATTACAAATTTATAAAATCAGAGGTAAACTATAGGAGGAAGTAGTATAAAACATCTGTAGGATACAAAAGATTAGCAGAAAGTCATCTTATTCTGTATCTTTTAACAAGTTATTGATCATATTTGCCAAAGGAAGAGTCCCCTTTGCCATAATCTCTAATCTAGATGTATTGGAAGCATAGGAAAATAAAGAGAGCCCAAAAAATATGAGTTCAGGAAGAAACAATCTTGATGACAAGAATCCATGCCAGTATCGTGGTTCTAGATCGAAAAATGCATCAAAAAATCTTCTTGTTCCTGGTAAATCAAGCTTGAGTAAGATGTCCATACCGAAGCAGAAGAACTCCCTCTGCCGCCGTCTCTGGATTGGCCATAAATCCTTCCACACTTGTGAGGATATATCAGCTCCCAAAAGACCTCTATCAGAACCAAGGCACTGCACAATGGCATTAGCAACAATGGGAGCTGCAGCGAGAGTCCTTGCTACCATATACCCAGTTGAAGGGTGCACCATCCCTGCAGTCCCGCCGATCCCAACAACTCTTTGGGGGAGAACTGGGAGGGGTCCACCCATGGGAATGACACAGTGCTCATCTTCTTCAATACTCTTCACTCTAATTCCCAAGTGTTTCAACCTTGCAACCATTCTTTCCTGTATATCATCCATACGCAACCCTGGCCGCGCAACGAGAGAGGTTTCTTCAAGAAATATCCGGTTTCTTGAAAAGGGCATGGCATATAGGAAGGTTGGAATTCTGCTATTCCTTTCCTTCAGCACCATGTCCCCATCCAGATGGGAATCTCTCCAATCCATGAAAAGCATTTTATCAACATCAAATGGATGTTCATCAACCTCAGCCAAGATCCCATAAGCAACTTGGTAACCGGGATTGTACGGTTTATCATACTGAACAAGGCATCTGGAAAAGCCAGTTGCATCAAGAACCACGGTAGCCTGAACCGTGACACCGTCATTACAAATCAACAAGGATTTGGTATCCTCATGAATAACCTTGATGACTTTAGCTTGGTGGAACTTTACACCATTCAATATGCATTTCTGCATCATCTTGGACTTCAATTGCTTCCTATTGACCCTACCATAAGGCCTATCAAGATCCTTCTTCTTGTTGTCATCAATGTAGACAACAGCACCAGACCAAGTGGTGTCAAGGCAATCAAGCAAGTCCATGGCCTCAAATTCATCGACCCAAACGCCATAGTTGTTGGGCCAAATCAACCTAGGGTTAGGATCAATGGCACAAACAGAAAGCCCTGCCTCAGAAACCTGCTGCGCCACGGCGAGCCCTGCCGGTCCTCCTCCCACAACAGCAAGGTCCACCACAGCACCCTTTGAGGAATCATACAAAGGAAGCTCTAAATCAAGATTCTCTTTCTTGATCTCAGGAACAAGTTCAAGAAGGGCACTGCTACTAGCCACACCGCACTTATCCCACTTGACAAGTGGCTGCTTCTTGGAACCAAATCCAAATCTAAAGTCATGGCTTTGCAACTTGGAAGGGGCAAAAGTTCCCAGCTTTTCAGAATAACCATGTAGTGGGTGCAAGAATCCAAGCTTGTTAGGTGTTTTGAGCAAAGTATCCATAGTTTATTTATCACATGAATCTGTCAATGCCTATCCTCAAAAAAAGAAAGAAAAAAAAAATACTCAAAACAGCATCTTGGGTCACACACTAATAGCATAAAAAACAATAAGAATGATCCTAAAAAAGTGTTTGAATTGGAAGAGTTACAAAACCAAAGCAGACGCGGCAGAAACAATGGAAGTTTGAATAGTGAATAAGCTGGAACAAAAGGAGAAACTTTAAAGGAAGAAGTAATTGGGGGTGTGAGATAATGGGGTTATAAGAAAGAAGGTACAGTTGAAAACTTACAAGAGACAATTAGGCATGGACATGGAGGAGACAGAGAGAGAGAGAGAGAGAGAGACACGAAAGGAAGACCACGAACGAAGTGGAAACTGGAAAGAGAGTGGCTTTGGTAATGCTAGAACTCGTGTGGCCAACAGACAACACTAGTCGACGACAAACCATCCCGCACCTATCTCCAACTCTAATTTTTCTCTTTATCTTTTTCTTTTCTTTTCTTTTCTTTTCTTGCTTGCAGCTACATCATGGAAATTATCGAGGTGAATGTTCATCAATATTAATTTTCTTTTTTTTTCTATAGAAAAAATTTGAGTTTCTATTTATTTATTTTTACTACACGATCAAACTAATATGGTATCTGTATTTTTTTCTATTTTTGGTTAGATTATATGATATTAACACATTATTATAATTTTGAGAGATTTAAAAACAGAAATTAATGAATAATTTGGCAAGCATACCCAATAATGATTATAATAGAGAAGAATAGATATTGCCCCATTCTTTTTGGTGCCAATGGGGGATCCACCGTTATTGTTGGTGCTATATATTAATGTATAGTGCATGCTGCATAACCAGCGATGGCCACCTCAATTTGTTTATAGAGTAAAGTATGAGTTATGTTATTAATATTTGTGAAAAATTTTAAAATTATTTTTAATATTTAATTTGATTTAATTTTATTTTTAATTATTAATAATTTTATTTTTAATAGTTTGAATTATTATCGATTTGGATAAAATTAAAATTAATTGAAAATGTTGAGAATAAAATTGAATTTTATTAAATATTAGAAGTATTTTTAAAACGAGAAAGTCTTAGGAGCTGAACATTAAGGAGATAATAGGTAGTAAATATCATTTTTTTTCTTTCTTTTTTCTCGTTTTACCATTCACTATTTTCCTAATTATACTCATTGGTTCCCTATAGGTCTCCTAACGTTGGTTTCCTAGCATTACTCTTTTAAAATTTTTCACAAACATTAAAGACATAAATGATATTTTATCTTATTTATATTACAGATAAATTTTTTTTTATATTATTGACTATGTTAACTAACTTTTTGTTAATTACTTAGTACCATTTTAAAAAAGTAGTCTTATACAATGCATAATTGCATAGTCCTTTGTAATTACTATGATAAAAGTTGTAATCCATATTGTGATGCAATTTGTTGAAACTTTCAAGTGGTAGAAGGGCATAGAATGAGAGAAATTACGAGGATAAAATTGTAATTTCAGAGAGAGTGCTAAATAAGAAATGAGTTTGGTCCATTGAAGTGATATGCTCAGTCTTTGTCTCCTCCAATCACAGAAAGGCGGCTATGCCTGGTGACGATTTCTCCGTCGTGGTTCTGGCCTCCGATCTCGCCGTCGACGCCAGACCTTTCTTATCCCAACAACAACAAGAAGAGGACACCTGGCACGACTGCTCCCAATACCTCTCCCCCGACGAAGACTTCTCCGATCTCGATCAGTTGCAATTTCTCCGCCTTCAGGGCTCCGACAAGAACGGACACCGCATCCTCCGTATCGTCGGCAAGTACTACCCTGGTGTGCTCTCTCTCTCTCTCTCTCTTTGATTTTGCACCTGTTTAGGGTTTTGATTAACTAGGTTATGTCACTTTGAATACATGTATTTATTTATTGTTCAATCATTATTCACGATTAGGGTTTTTACTCTCATTTGGAGCATCATATCATATGGATAATTATGGTGGAATAGTTCATGCCCTGGTTTTGAAGTCACCATTTATAAATCTCACTCTTCCTAACTAGCTCAATACAAAATAGAAGAAAATATAAATGATGATAGAGAACTGGGTCTGTGTATTACTTGGATTAATATGCCACTGAAAGTGAGACTGCTGCTCTCAAATTGTGTGCAGCCACGGTTGTGAGCCCCGAGCGACTCAAGAGGTATGTTCTCCACAAAATTTGCAGCGACTTGCAGGACGGCCCCTTCTGTGTTGTTTACATGAATAGCACTGTTCAACAGGAAGACAACTCCCCTGGCATAACCATCTTGAGGTGGATTTACGAAGAACTTCCTGCTGATTTTAAGGATAGGCTTCAAACCGTCTACTTCGTCCACCCTGGCCTTCGTTCTAGGGTACTCATTGCTACGTTTGGCCGGTTTTTCTTGAGTGGAGGGTAAACCATTTATTTGTTTCTTAACATCAAACTAACATTGAAAAACACATTCTGTGCAACCTGATGAGATGACTTGACCATAAACATATATGTTTTGTTTCTGTTTGTTTAAGATTATATTGGAAGATCAAGTATGTTAGCCGGCTTCAGTATCTTTGGGATGATATTAAGAAAGAAGAGATTGAGATTCCAGAATTTGTAAAGAGCCATGATGATATTCTGGAGAATAGGCCACTCACAGATTACGGCATTGAGCCTGACCCCTTTCACCTCACCGGGATTCCTTCAAGCAGCTTCTCATTCGGCAAGTACGAGGATAGATGGGCAGGAAGGGACTATGTGTCTTAGGGCTTGCTTGCGAGTTGGACTTCTAGAGGTGAAGAGATGGAAGGGAAGGGTTTTAGAGACTTAACTTCAAACCTTGTGCTTCCCTTCTTCCCTTACCATCACCCCCTTCTACATTTGGCATGGTTATCGCTCAATCATCAAACTTAGTAAAGCATAGCTCTGGTGATGTTTCATGTAGTTGTTACTTGTATTTGATTTTGGGTATTTACTGTGTGAAACCCTCTAATAGGAATATATGTTCTGCATATATGAATATAAACTTATGTATATTAATACACCAAAGTACAAAATGTACGTTTTGGATGATGATGATTGATGCATGCTTGCACACTGTTTTGGTCAGGTTGAATGGTTAATATACTAGAATCCATTGCTTCCCCGTATAGGAATTATTTGTTTATAAAATTATGTTTTTATGAGCATGTTTCTAAAGCCTGAAGGTGCTCAACATGTAACCGTGGAAAATCAAAGCAAGTTCGGTAATTTAGGATTCCTTGTTTTATAAGGCCAAAGACAACTCCGATCACCTAGAAGCTAAAAGACATACATTTTAGAGATCTAGCCCATACCAAATCTCACAAATTAGTTTATAAGGTTTCGTTTTATTTAGTACAGTAGTTTTATCATGGTATCAGCCATCTTTTAAGAGAGTTATAGACTACAAATTACAATAATAGATTTACACCAGGATCTGCAGATTAAACAGCATTAGCATAAGCTCGTAAGACAATTCCAAAATATATCTGGATCTCTTTCTTATTCTAAGTCGCAAAAATATGGATAAGAGGACCACAGCAATATAAGGGAAAAAATAAAACCGAGAAATGTAGCTTTATTGGTAATACAACAATGCGGTTCAGCAGTAAGTACAGTGAAAGCTGAATATGAAGTAATTACAACACAAAGTAGTGTGACACAAAACAAACATATGCATGTTAAAACCACTAAAAATCAAATCTTCAGACATATGCAGTCCTTGTTACTATTGCTAATAATAATATGCAAATATTGTACAATCTTTTCTGTATTCCATTAGTTCAGCAGCACATCTCGCAGATCCAGCAGCAGCACAGAGCAAAGAGGCTGCATCATCAGTGGTAACACTTGCATCAGAAATTAAAGATTTGTTTTTTCCAATTTCATTGACTAAAAGAGTTAGTGCATATAAGTTAATCTCAAACCATTACAATATGATATACACATGTGGTTACTAACATTCACCTCTCCTCATATTATATCTGTTCAAGACTATGTTTAACATAACTAAAACTATAAATTTTATTCTAGGGAAGACTATAAGAAAACAAAACAATTATGTAATATACTTAATGCTTACCATCCCTCAATGAAGCCCCTCTCTCCTTTCTTCTTAGTCCTAGACATAAATCCTTTCTTGGTGGGAGGATCCTGATCAGTTGGGTATCCTGAAAATCACAGAAAAAAAAAAAAGTGATTCTTGTTAGTTCTTAAAATAATCAGATAAGTATTGTTGAAAGAAAGAGAAAGAGATAAACCTGGTGGTGGTGGTGGAGCTTGGTTTCCTTGTGTCTCTGCCTTCTGCATCTTGATGAATGAAAATACAAGAGTTCTAGATTCTCAACACAAGCAAGTGTCAATGTTGAACTTTGTTCTGCGTCTGTATAACCTATATATATTGTAATTAATGTTATTTGATCTTCTACTTCTCTCTCTATTTATACATATGTAACATAACATAACATAACATGACCTGACAATTTAAATATTAATTTTTTTACACTATGTTTGCTAATTGCAATATCATTCATAGTTGTAAGGATATGCCTTTATCCTTTTTATCAAGGTCGGTTATTGTTAAACCATCCACACGGCTTCTTCTTCTTAACTTAGTTATTATTCCTTGAACTTTATTATCAAATTTTTAAATGCCAATTTCAAATTATACTCTTAAGTCTTACCCCCCTTTGGTGGCTTTTATACTGGAACTTTTCCACATTATCTTGATTCCTTATGTTAAAAACGAAGTGTGGAAGCATATTGTTGTTCATATTAAATTGATAGCCAACGAAGATTTTAACTTAACTTCACAAAAAGTTTATTCTTTTATTCTTTGGATTTGGATCCTTTCCTTAGTTCTTACGGCAAAGCAACGAGGATGATGTTGGAAGAATAATATAAAGTCTATTGATATGATAATTCATGAACAGATTTTTAGTGTTAATACTTAATACGACATTTTAATTAAATAATATTATGAAATAATGTCACTGGTTTCACATGGACTTGCAAATTGTATGAGTGATTAGGGTGTATGTGGGAAAATTAAGATTAATAATTGAGATATGGTGTTTAGATTTAATTGGTTCAAGTGTGTTATGGTCCATTGAAATTCAATGGATTTTTGGATTAGGATCATCATGATGTAACATCATCTATATTCTATAGTACAAATTTAATGCACACGTTTGCATAAAACTAATAACTCCAACAAATTTCGTGTTACATTCAAACTTCTTAGTTCTAAGATCTCTTACCCCTTTTTTATTATTATTATTTTTTTTTTCGGAAAAGGGAGATCTCTTACCTTTTTGTTTGTATTAGTGAGATCTCTGATTCTCTTATGAGTCTTACCTAATTTCATAATTTTTTCATTTAATTTGGGATTAGATTTGGGCTCAGATTTGATTGGACTCACGCTTTCCAAATGATCCTGATCTGCACCTTCCTGTAAACTGGGCCCAAATAAACTAAACTTAATTTCTTTACCATAAAAAACTAAACACAATTGATCTAAAAACTGAAATGTTGGGTTTGGGCCTGTTTTCCCCAACCCCTCTGTCCCAAAAAAAAAAAGTGAAATGTATATACATAAGTTTAGGTTAATGGTTCTCACATCAGGGTTAAAATTAAAATATAAAATCATGTGAGCTTTAAAATAATTATATGGTAATTTAAAATTTTTGAATCACTACCATACATTCATGTATAGTAATATCAAATCACTTAATCCAAACAAACTCAATCCTACTATATAACATAGGCACATAGCTTTGGTATCCATAGTTTTGGTATTTTGTTTGAGTCACACATAGTATAATAATATTCTAATAGAGTCATACTAAAAATCGGTTTGAGTTATATATGTGGTTAATTCATCCGTATCTTTAAAACAAGTATTTAAATTTAAATTTTACTTTAGATATCTTTCAATATATTGGACACAATCATATTAGGTTGTCAATAATGATGTGGCCAACAATAATCAATAACAATGTTGGAACGGTCATACACTATCAAAATTCAAACTCAACCTCCTAAAATTACCAAACCTAAATTACCATCCTTCAACCTTCAACCTTCAACAATCACCGTCACTTACCTCCTTCAACCTTTGAGAATCACCATAACCACCACCCCTTATCAAAACCACCCAAACCACCATTGACTGACTCTCACAGTCACATCTCCGACAAGCGTCATCGGCGACATTCTCTTCTTCTCCTTAGAGATTATCGCTGCCATTCATCCTCTTCTCCTTTGAGATCATCGTTGGTATTCTTCTTCTTCTACTTGTCATCGCATTCTTCTTCTCACTGTCGAGAATACACGCCGGTGAACATCCCGTCGAGAAACACCAAATCTGTCACTTTGAATTTTTGTGAAACCACTACAAGCAACCGAAAGAAACCATTGAATCTTCTACTGTTTTGCTCACCATCATCGTCACCTTGGCTCACCGTCTCCGATTACTCTCTCGGCGTCTCTCAAGCAACAGCAAGCAACCATCATTTTCCTTCCATCCTGTCTTCCGAAAATCTCCCTTCAACGTTGAGGTAGATTGCTTCTTTTTTTTTCACGTGAATGTTATTTACAAATTAAATTTAAATTTTCACTTATATTACTTGTTCTAGCTTCTTGTTTAATTTGAATCTTCACTTTGGTTTTCATGGATGTTCACTTTGTCTAATATGGATGTTCATTTGCTTAAGTTTAATTTGATTATTTAATTGAAAAAATGTACAAATTAAAGACTGAGAAAGCATAAAAACTGTACCAATTTGAGTATTTTGTTCACATTTAATGGTTGTATTACTTGGTAGACTAATTTTAGTATTGGATTTTTGATAATTAAAGGCCGAGAAAGCATAGAAACTATACTTATTATGCTTTGCTTGGTGTTTCTTTCCTTCTTTCTGACTTTGCTTTTTGATAATTCATTTGGTTTAGGTGTTATTTGCTGTTGTTTGCAGAGGTACAATTCAAATTAGCAACTTTGTCCATGTGGGAATTCATGCAAATGTCTTGATTCTTTTCCCAATGGCAGTGGCAGTTAATGTATACCTTTCAATGCTAATTTTGATTTAATAAGTATAGTCCATTCTTTTGTGTTTATTTGATTATCTAATATCATAAGATTGTGATGAGCTTAGAACACTGCCTCACTTTATCTTTCTTTTGTTCTTATATAAAGCTGTATAGTTTCAAGCTATGATAGTATTTTAATGACAATATTCAACATTGGCACTTATATATATGCAAAGTTGCTTTGGTACTTGATAATGGTAATTTAGTAGTCTATGATATATTTGAGTAGCTTAGAACACTGGGTTCAAGAAATGTAATGACATTATTAGAAGCAATAACACTTTTTATATAGTGCAAATTACAAAATTAGACCAGTCATCCAAATTTGATCTTTTGTTATGAAATTTGAAAACTTGAGTGAATTTGATTCATGAACTGAAATGGTTGTTTTTTAATAAACAAGATAATAGGAAGTTGAAGGTGAAAGCAAGAGGTAATGAGTTAGGATGATATACATCCTGAAATTTTATAAGAAAGGCAAATTGAAATGGTTGTCTTTTGTGGATGTTCACTTTAATTATTCGAGATGGTCACTTACTTTATGTTGGATGTTCACTTTATGTTTTCAGGATGAAAGAGGAAAGAAGAATGTGCAGATTGAAATGTCTTCTGAATTTGAAGATTTGGAAGAGGAAAGAAGAATGAAAAAGGAAAATAGAAATTAATTTTAGTTGTTGCTGATCATTTTAGGAACACTAGGATCCTTTATTATTTAAAATTTAGTATTATATTTGACATTAGAGTTTGTAATGTTAATCAATTTGGAATGATAATCATTTGTGGAGATTACAA
>JASCZI010211496.1:83787-135166 GCA_036250425.1 Stylosanthes scabra
CAGATTGAACAATATTTTGTTGCAGAAGTTATGCGAAAAAAACACGAATGATCATCCATAAGGTAACAAGTGAACATCCAAACTATGCTAAAGAGATCATCCGTACTGTATATTTAAAACTTAACAAAATAAAGTGATTTGTTTACACTATAACAATTCTGTATAAAAATGCATTCAAAATAAGGTGCAAAAAATATAGAAACAGAGTACAATGATAAATGATTGTGAAATCAATAAATTATTGAGTTTCCCAAAAGCCAAATCAACTTTCCCATTATTGATCAACACCTGCACCCTACATTAAAAAAATTAAAAAAACTCACGTAAAAGTAATGATGAAACTGAAACCAGTAAGGATGAGTACTAGTAGAAAAACATATATTATCTCTTATCATCCTAATGATTTCTTAAACTATAGATGATCCATAGTTTACTAAACACTAAGAGAAAAGAATAATATCTCTTCAATAATAGAATTCAGAGGGCATGATTCAGAAGATGGATTCATAGGATCATCATATGGTGGTTCCACTCCAACATTGTTACATTCTTGTGAAATCTGTAGAATGAATAAGTATTACAGTGAAGATGATCAATATACTAATACTTATATGTTCACTAAAGCTAAATCAGGATGACTATTGTTTCTGTAAATTGAGAAACAAACAAGGAATAGAATGAGAATGCAACCTGCTCAGGATGTTCAGAAAGATGATCGACTGGTATGAGGCAATCCAAATTCACAGAATTCATGATGAAAATAGTCATCAAATGTGAATGTTCAAACATTGAAAAATCACCGAAAACAAGACGGATTGGGTGTTCATGTCGTCATCGTGAATCTCTTCAACAAAAATGATTGAGATGGAGCTTGAATGTGCTTTCAATAGAGCTTGAATATGCTTTCAATAGAGGTCTCTCTCAATTTCGTTGATGGCAAACTGAATCGAAATGAATCACGTCACATTCCATCGACGAAGACGAAGTTGTCATGGTCAAAACTTGAAGCTGCCATGGTCAATGAAGCTTGAATGTGCTTGATGGAGGTCAATATATTACTACTAGTGGATGGAGAAAGGATCTGCAAACTGAAATTGGGAATATAACGCTGCTTTCATGGTCAAAGTTTGAGGAGAAAGCGTGACGACGAAGAAACTGAGCTTCGTTGAGATGAGAACCTTTCTTGTGTTGTTGAAACGCAAGGTCTTCAAGTCGTTTCAGCCCCTATTTTTAATGTATTGGTCATATTGGTCATCAATATGATTGGTCACGTAAACTTTTTCATTGGACAACAGTACAACAAGCTAAGAAATTAATTTGTTGACTTAAAAAAATTATTAGAAAAAAAAAGTCACACTCACAACGGTCTTCTTTTGCCCGCCGCATGCATGGATCAGTTATGAGTATACCATCAAACCCAAACTAAAAACCTGAAAGTATGTATCATTATTTATTTTTAAAATTATTATTTTCCTTATTAAAATTTGAGTGATACGAATAGATAATAATATAGTAATTAGAAAATAATGGGGTATTTAGGTATTAGTGAGTATTAGTAATGAAATAAGTAGTATAAATAAGAAGTATACATGATAATAGAAAGTAGAAGAGAAATAGTTAATTGTTCTTTGGAGTTCTCCCAACTCAAATAGGGAATTATCTTGGTTCTTACCTCAAATACTAATACATTCTTCTCCTTCATTCATATATTCATACTGATTATTGTTAGTACAATTACTCAAGTTCATTCAATTTGTTCTATTTTCTTGTTCTATGAATGATTGTTTCTCTTTGACCTGTCAATTGGTGCTTTCATTAAGAGAATCCAAAATGGCGGAGGGAGCTTGTCTGAGCAAGCTGGAGGAGAGCTCTCTCTCCAACAAGCATGAGATAACAACACTGAAGCGTGGGCTAGCTAAAGTTAATGAGCGTATCGCGGAAACTCAATCGCAACTCACTACCATAGAAAGGTTGCTTCGCGAGAATCTGCTAGAAAAGGTAGAAATCCATGAAGATTCAGATTCAACAAGTAATTAACCAATAGCAATCACAGATCAAGAATCAATCGAGACAATTACAGAGAGATCCAGATCTCAATTACAACCACCGCAACAGCAAGAAAGATCAAGAACAATTCTAGATAATGAGATTGATGGTGAAGATGCGAAAATTAGAAGAAAACCTAGATCTACACTTAGAGCAATCAGATTTGGAAGAATCAGATTCGGATGCGGAAGAAAATACAATGATAAAAAGGAAGTTAATCATTTAAGAAAATAAATTATTTCTCTATTGTTATGATACCTGAATTAACATCCATCATACATACACATGTGTGTGGCCATGTGCGTGTGTTTGTTAATTTATGTAACTAATCTTTATAATAATAATTACACAAATTACGAACATATTAGATATAATAATACAAGAAAAGAAGGAAACTTGACACACATACATTATTTTAAATGCAGAAATTAACCCAAAATGTTATCGTATTTTGATTCTTAGTGAAAAAAGAACATAATGTATTTGATAGCGAAACACACATACACATACATTGTAACTTCCCTTTTGAAATGGGTAATAATAATATTGTAAGTGACTTTACAGATACATCATTTTCCTAATGATGTGCCCTAGGGAAAAAAAATGTCCCATCAATTAGTTAATTAAATAAGCTAAATTTCCTCATCAAGATACATACACAAATATGCGTAGGATCGAAAGGGAAAAGTAGAAGACATACACACCACTAATATAGATTAGCAATTAGAATAATTAGAATTATGCACCACCATGGCATTGGTTGCATTTACACGTCAGCATGAATGGATTGATATATATATATATATCCCAATTAAAATTTATAAATATTTTAGTACCAAAAGATTATTTAAGAGGAGATATATATGTGGAAGTGCCAAAACCACATATCTTGGTTTGCCAAGTTGGAAAAGAGAGGGTGGATATGATACTCTTATTGTGAATCTTAATACATTTTGATTATATGCTTTCAACTTGTGTGCTTCTACTTTGGGTAACCATCCACAACACCTTGTCGCTAAACCCAACATTCATCATCAAATTAGTTTATATATTATTCAATACCACATGGATCCACCATCTAGATTATTGTATCTATATTTTATTTAAGAAAAATCATTAAAAAAATTAATTAATATATAGTAACTCATTTTTTAGTGTCAACTAGTTTTTTAAGAAAAACTTGATTGTTATATATTTAAAGAAAAAAGTTTACTCTCTGATTAAACTCTTCATTTAATGATAATTAAAATATAAATTGATATCTAGATACGACTTTAGGAGATTGAGTAATCATTAGCTAGATGGAAATTTGTGTTGCAGCATATTATATTACATCATTAACCGATCGATGATTATATTGCACCCATTATTTTATTTACTATTGTTATATCATCAACCTTCGAATAGAAATAGACTTGTTTAACTATAGTCGATAGACAAAAAATGATGACTATGTTGAATACGGAGATAGTATGAACTATGAAGTCCCTCTCAAGGTAAAAAGGTCAAGTTTCCAATCAAGTATACAAGAACAATATATATATATATATATATATATATATATAGGTGCACTGCACAATTTGTATGGACATCACACTGGACATTAAAACAATCAATGTACTATATGCATGAATAAATAAAACGGGTGAAAAAGACAACCATTTTAGAATGAATGAATAACAACAATTTAGAAGTGCTCACTCTTTTTGACATCCGATAATTGTTTGGTGTGTTAATTACGTTATATTTTTTATAAATTTTAAAATATATATTTAAAAAAAATATATGGATAGCATTATTCACGTAAGAATCTCTTTCTATGTACCATTGATTCATGACTTTCACCGGACAAAGCACAAGTGTTACTCCAAATATTCCAATAATTTTAATAGATAATTTTTATTATAAAACTATTAATATATATATATATATATATATATATATATAGGAAAATTCTACTATGAAGACATTTAAGTATCTTCTAGTGAGAATATTACTATATTTAGAGCATCTCCAATGGAATATATTTTGGGTATCAATTTTTATTGAAATCATAAATGAATTGAGTTGATATTGAATTATGCATTGGAAGGAATAAAGAAAGTGATACCGGTATCACTAAGTTGATATCGTATCGCAGGAATGCCAATTAGGATGTATCATGTGTAAAACTCATTAAATACAGGTTAATCAAATAGTATTATGTGGGACCCAAATTGATTTTAATTCAAAACCAAGCATTGAAGCAATAAATCTCATATTCATCTCAAATCATATATGGTACCACACATCTTGTGGACCCAAAATAATTTTGAAACTAATACTAGCATTGGAGATGCTCTTGGAAGTTTATTTCACTCATAATGATAGCATTAATTACACATTAGATTTTAGTAGCACAAATCAACGATTAAGATTTAATATCTTCACTAGAAGACACATTGATGTCTTCACCATAAACCTTCCATATATATATATTTAAAATTAATGACTAAAATTATTAAATAACCGTATATCATAAAATACTTAAATGCAACTAGTTTTTTACGTTTTGGATCTGTCTGAGCCTGGTGGTACTGTAGAAACTGAGATATAAGAAGAGCACGCACTACAGTTATGAATTATGATGAATGAATGGTCAACTCCTTATTAATTAGAAGTACGGTTTAAATGCCAAGCAAATTTAATGCTAAATAGGCCCAATTAGGTTTTAGTTAGAAGGACACAATGTTATAGAAGACATATCTTGATTAATATAAAAGTTAATTACAGTGGGAGAAATATGCAATTTACTTAATAAGGTCTTACATTATTCGATACAAACAATAATACCATTTTAATTCATTTATTGTTTAACTATATGAGTACGAATTTTTCTGTAAAGCAGATAAGTTGTATGAATTTTCCCAACGATAATAGAACGGAACATGGAGGGAGTAGAAACTTAAAAGCTATACCATTTACTATGAATACCATGAATTATTTATTCTAAATGTTTATTTTATTTTATATGCTTGAAACTAGATAGAGAAACGTATAAATAACTTTATTTCTGCTAATAAATAAAATTAAATAGATATCAGAAAAAAAAAATATGTAATTTACACTCATTTTTTAGAAACATAACTAAGCATCCAATCTATCTTCAAGAGAATAAAATGATTCATACCTGATTTTTTTTGAGAAATTATGTGTAAGTATTATACGAGAAATTTATAACCCAATAATAAATGAATAATAAAATAAAACTGTGTACTGTAATTTGTCAAGTTATGGAGTGCATATATTGTAATATTGTATTGACTATTCCAATAATAAATGCGGGCAATTTCTCAAATAAGTTTTGTATAAAAAAAAAAGAGGGGATAATATTACTTAAGAATACTATGAAATGAAAGCAAACACAATCTATTATTTTCAGCTAAAATTATACTATTATTATAGACACAAAAAAAAAGAAAAATATTATTAAGTAACATGCAGTTAATTAATTAGGACCATATATAGGAGGAAATTATTATTGAGTAATCTTCAAGAATATTCCCTAACCAACATTCGACGAATTTAGACATAAATGATTAATAAATAATAGTAACAATAATGATTATATATAAGAGAGTTTTAGATGTAAGTTAGTATAAATAATTTAGTTTAGTTTTGGTGGTATGAAGAGGTCAAAAAAAGGCAAGGGGGACAGGAGGAGGATTACATGGAAGGTGATAGTGCCAATTTTTAAACTTGACATGTGTGGTCACACTCATTGTTGCATTCATGCAAGACAACCAATCAATTTATCCACATTCACATGATATTTTTTATTTTAAATTATAATAAATCTCAATGCAATTAGCCATTCAATTCCCTGCATAATAACGTTATAAGGAAAACAATTCAATATATTAGGCGTCAGTTCTTCTCTCATTTTGTTTTCCCACTTAAAATCAAGAAAAAATGTTCTATAATAAAAAATTAAACTTGAATATATCACTTGAAAAAAATTAAAGAAATAATTAATTTTTGAAATACACATGCATTGAATGTAACCCATATATTAATAACCAAGTAAAATACATGAAACAACTTGACCATTCAGGGATAAACCACAAAAATAAAATAAAATAAAATAGTGACAAATGAGTACTATTTTAATTTTTACAGCCTGGTCTAACTACGAACTGTTGGAACAACAGTAGAAGGCAGAAGCTAATCTTCTTTAAATTTTCATAATAAATTCTAAAATTAAATTACATAGTACAGTAGCCAGTAAAAGTAACATACTATAGAGTAATTACTGGTACTAATAAAGTAATGATAGATATTATTACTCCTATATCTATATGAAAAAGGTGAAAAATAATATAGTATTAAAAAAATTTCAAGTATATCAATATTTTGATGTACTATTAACCTTTAACCATTAATTTTAATTAATCTAATTTATGTATATGTTATATTATATAATTTTTTAATTAAGATTAATGGTTAAACGTTAATGGTACAACTATATACTATAGTAATATAGAATAATTAAGAAATTGTAAATCCCAATAAGAAACTTCAATTCTCCATAGCCCAAGAAGAAGATAGGAATTAAGGTAAGGTAAAAAATGTATTGGGATTATATATATAAAGTGAAGATGAATTGATGATGATGATATTTGTAGTTACTTGACCAGTTGACTTACTTGAAATGAGAAATGAAATGAATTTAATATATGCCGTGAAATTAGATGCGGATGAGTAAATACAAGAAATTAGGAAGTTGACAGATGAAGAGAGGTTTGAAAAGATTGACCTGCGTCTCTTCCATGCCCCCCCCTTCCCCTCCCCACCCCCTTTCTTTTCTTTCAAAAATCACAACAACAACAAAACTCTTCAAACCAAAATACAATTCTAAAAGAAAAAAAAGAAAAGAAAAATGATGATTAGATTCCCCTTGTCTTGTGTGTTGTGTCCCTTACCCCCAATCTCACATTCTCAATCTCAAATATGGCAACCATTTCAAACACCTCAAAATAACGAAGAAAACACCCGACGAAAACACCTAATAGTGAACATAGAAGAACAAGGGATGAATTAATTAATTAATTAGTAACACTATTACTAGTCTATTCCAACTGACACACCAAGAAAAAAGAAGTCTATCTTCTCTGATCTTATCTTCCATTCACATTTTTCCCTTAATAAATGTACCCCTATTTTTCCATGACAATTCAATTAGAATTCAAAACACTAAAAATTTAAATAAAATCAGTAATTAATTTATATAAAGAAAAAAGAAAGAAAAATAAATTACTGAACCTATAAGCTATAGCTAGGTAGAGGAGTGAGAGAGAGAGAGAAGGCTTCTAGAAGTTATTATGATGAGAATGGTGATGGTGGTGGTGATGGTGATGGTACATTGCTGCATCCCCATGGCGGTTATCATCATCACTCATTTGAGCGGATCCACCACCAGCACCGAGTGTGGCACCAAGGTTAAGATACACCAACCTGGAATCCAAGTTAATGTTGCTGTTATTGTTATTGTTGTTGTTGCCGCCACTGCTTGAACTGCTATGATGATCTTCGTTCATGGAAGGAGGATAAACATGATGGTGTTGCGTTGTAGAAGCAACATTGTTATTGTTGTTGTTATTAATGGCGTTACCTTCTTCACGAGACAAAACAAGTGCAGCGGATTGAACAAGCTCCAAACACAGCCTTAGCTTGTTTGGTTCAATGTGAGTTAAGCCAGGGACTGCGCCTTTGAACAGAAAATCAGAGGTTAGGGTTCTGAGTGTGTCCAATGGTGTCACATTGTCAACGGTTCTGACGTTTGGGTCAGCGTGGTGGTCCAGCAGGACCGCCACCATATCGGGCGAAACCATTTCCGCCGCGATATGTAGTGGTGTTTTCCCTGCTGGACCCGCGGGGTAGTTGACGTCAGCTGCCCCGAGTTCCAGCAGGGCTTTCACCACTTCTCGGCTACAATTCTCGACCGCGTAGTGCAGAGCCAGCGCGTCGTCGAGATTGAGCCCTTCTCCCATTACCATTAGCTTCACAAGCTCCACGTCGGATGAGTCGAGGGCTCGTCTCATCCGGCGGATCTTTTGGTCCTCGAGGTCTGCTGCGGCCGAAAGGTCCGGGTGGTGGTGGTGGGGGAGGAAGGCGGCGGTACGGCGGGCGATGGAGGATTTGAGGCGGAGGTCTTCGATTTTTGCGACGATGTCGATGGGGAGGTGCTTGGCGAGAACCTCCGGTGGGAGGCCGGACTTGGCTACTAGGTGGGAACATGTTGTCCATAGTTGGTGCATGTCTTGCTTTCTTGAAGCTACCAACACTTTCATGACATCTTCAATGGAAGCTTTCTCCACCATGCTCGCTAGTTGTTTCTGTCCTCCATTAAAATTTAAAAGTAATAAGTTAAACAACATGAGTTCAAATAGTATATATATCTGTACATCTCAATAATTATATATGATATATGATATGTTACTATTTGTATATGTTGTGCGAAAATTCAAATAAATTAGGATAAGTTTGGTGAAATTGGTGATAGGTAACTAGAGTTAACACAAATGGGGAAAGTGAATGTTAATGGGAGACAAGACCCGAGTGGTGGTAGCGGTAGCATCTAAATTTAGAAAACTGGTATGTGTGTGTATGGTGATAGCTGATAGGAAAGCCAAATCGAGAAAAGGAAAAGGTGCAACATGTTAAAGCAATAAGTAGGCCGCATACTTTGATTTTAGCTTTTGGAGAAAACAGAAATCCGGATGGTTAATAGGGAAAGCTAGAACTGAACGAAGCAACAAAGAGGAAGAGAAGCCTTGTGTCTCATGAAATCATAGAAATAGAAACAACACCTTCTTTACTACTAACTCTTTCACAACACTAATTTGGAAGTTGCAACTTGGAACCTCCAAGATCCCACTCCCCACCACACTAGAATTCCCCAAAACAAGAAAAACAAAACCACTCCAGAATCCTTTTTTGTTTTTCACAAAAAAAAAAAAAAGGATCCCAAAAGAAATTAAATTTTAAAAAAAATTAAAAAAATAGAGGTCATTTTGTTCCCAGTCCCCAAAAACGAGAGTAGAGTAGGCCGGTTGCAGTAATTGTCCAAATTCCCAAGACCCACAGAAACATACGACTGGTCACACTAATCACAAAACACACACAAAAAGATTAAAAATTAAAAATAAAATAAAAAGGAAAGAGAAAAAAGAACAGTAGAAGTGGGTGTGAATGATGATGGTGAACACTGAACAGTATCAGTAGTCTGGTACAGCAAGAAATTAAAGAGCACCTGAGTTAGCAATGCAAGCTGTTCAACACCGAAGTATCTAGCGGCGGCGAGTGTGTCAAGGGCGAGATCCACGGCGGAGGAGCAATGCGTGTGCCAGCAACCTCTCTCGCCGCAATTGGGCCGTGGCTCGTGCTTCTGGGGGACGATGGATACCTGCCCGCTGTACAAGAACTGCAGCATGAGCAGGAACACCTCGTACCCCACAGAGTTCACGGGTATAACCCCCGTAGGGGTTCTGCAGCCCGACCCCGAGTTCATCCTCTGGCCTGGAGGGTCTAGGCTAGAGGGCGAGGGAGGGTCGGGCCCGCAGAAAAATTTCCTGAAGAATAGACTTCTGGCCGCCAGGATACAGCGGTGCGCGTGTACTAGACGGCCTTCGACGCTGAAGGTGACGTCACTGAAGGCCTGACCGTTGATTAGGAGGTTGAGGTAATCCAACGATAGAGATCTTAGAGATTCCTCAAGTGTAGAAGACATGCTGATGATGATGAAGAAGAAGAAGAAACTCAAACTTTTTTTAGGGTTGTTGTTAGTTTTGATGATCGGACAGTTGAGGAATTGAAGAAGGTACGGTTAGGTCGTTGCTGTTTATGGGATTGTGTGGGTGATTACTGAATGGAGGGGCATAGCTTCTGTTGCTGTGGATTAATGGAAAGTTTTTGTGTTGCTGTTAGAGAGAAAGAGAGAGAGAGATAGAGAGATTGCAATTTGGGTGGCTATTCTGGGCGGCTCAAGGGTTAAAAAACTCAGCTTATAAAATATTATTATTTATTATTAATTATTCATTTAATTAAATTAGATAAATTTGTATAGGGCTTGTTGTGTACAGGTAGAGAGGAGTATGTATGTACGTATCTATGTATATGGCATTTGCATATGTGTGGTTAAAACTTAAAAGGGGATTGAAAATGATTTGTGGAGAAAGAACCACAGAGTTTGGACTTTATTGCTTACACACTTGTTAATTAATTCAACTCTTTATAAATTACACACAAATTTCCATAAATTATTTTTTTTCTTTTTCTTTTTTTTTTTTTTACCGTCATATATATACGCTTACCTTGCCATAGTAGTATATTATTAGTGCCTTTTTCCTTTTTGGTTTACTTTGTTTTTCTTTAATTTAAGCTAATTGAATAATATAATTAACTGATTAATTAGCAGTGGCTTTTTTTAATAAAAGAATTAGTATTTTGAACAGTAAAAGACTAAAAGTCACACTATATTCCACTAACTTACTCTAGCTAATTCTTTCAATGTATCTATGTATAAAAAACAAAAAAGTCCACTCTCTCATTATCACAATAATACATAACTTGAACGCTTGATCATTATTTTATTGAGCAAATGAATAAATAAATTTTTTGTGTGTGAACATTCTGTATTATATATATATCACATGACAAAACGAACGAACAACAGAACATATATATATATTATATATTGTTGGTTAATTAGAAATAATAGTTTTTAAATGCCTGTTTTAATTTGTTGGTTAGTTTGGTTTTCGTTAATAATTAATGATAAAGTAGATTCTTCGGCTGAATCATTATAAAATACACAATAATCATCAAAATATCATTTAAATAATTATTAATAGAAAAAATATAGGTAATCGATAATTTTTTAACCAACAAATCAATCAACAAAAAATAAAATATTTGAAACTATTGTTTATATAATATTTACAATAGAAACTATAGAACATCCGAAACCTAAAGAAACTCCAGTCAACGTTATATTTTTTTAGAAACAGAACATCTAAAACATAAAAACAGAATATTCAAAATATAAAAAATAAAACATCCAATTTAAATTGTATAAATTATTGACTGATATTGGCTGAATTTTTATTGTTTACCTTTGTTATTAATATTTAAGCTATACCATTAGGAACTCGATTAATTTAATCCCAAAATAATTAAGAGTAGCCTAGCATACAATTTTGATTAGTTTTTTCGGGCTAAATTATTTATAACAATAACGTAAGCACATACACTCATGTCTGCCATAGCTTATCATTAGCTCAGATAAACAAATGTCTTCCATGCATAACCTTTATTAATTATTGTTATTATTATTAGATCAAACCTAAAAATGCTGAGCTTGGAGTCTTGGTGGGGGGACTAAGCAAATTTTATTTTCTTTTAATTTTTAATATTGCTTCAACGCTTTCATGATTAGAAAAATTAATAGAAAAGTATACCCAATCAAACCATACAAGTTAAATTTCTAATGACAAATTAATTCATGTACATAAGGTCAAAATATTTATTTAACAATTTATTATTCGCAAATAAATTACTACAATATTTAGCATTAACAAAAACATTAGTTTTTTTTTTGTGACCACAAAAACGTTTGTTTATTCAGTCTTACATACGGTTACTTTTTTCTTTTTTCTGTTAAGGAGGCCCAACACTTACATGTTTTCTTTATACAATTGTACATCTGAATTTAATGGTTTTAATTTTACTACGATGATTTTAGGGGTTGCAAAGCAAGTTGTTTTAATTCCTAGATTATTAGAGAATGAGGAAAAAGGTTAGCTGCTTTAAAAATATATATAATAAAATCAAGACATAGATGATGATCAGCCAATCAAACCCTAACATATATGTTAAAAAAAAGGCCATATAGAATGAGACGCGATTGGATTAACATTTTCTTGTTTCCCAGACGCAAAAAAAAAAATTTGTATATATATATTAAGAGATATTAAGTGATTATTATTTTATATATATATATATATATGTATTTTATTTGAATTATCATTAATCGACTCCTATTCTTTTACTAATTAGTAGCCCCTAAGATTCTTCTTATGAATATAAATATTCAGTATTTTAAATATTTTTCCTTTTTTTTAGAATTGTTGTGTAATTATCGTATTCAAAAAAACAGTAGGTAGCTTATAGGCACATAACTATTTATTGGAAAATATTTTTATAATATTCTCGAAAGTAATTTAATCTTACAAGATATGGTATGCATTTATCTTGGAAAATTCAAAAGGCTTAGTATATAGTAAGATTATTATTAGCCACACATACAAATCGTGTGGAAGGACAAAGCTTCGAGAGAAGTCACTCTCCTTTCAACAGCAGATAGCATTAGATTTATGACACTCAAAAACTATGCCTATATTATATACAACCACCTCAAACAATCAATGTGACCCAAATTGTTAGTTTTGCCATTGCTTTTGCCTATATTATATGGAACTCAGTTCGAGTAATTTAATCACTAAATCATTAATTAAATAATTAAAAAACTACTAAAATAATCAAATTTGTTCATACTAATATAATAAACATTTTTGTAAGATATCTCATACGTAATTATGAATATTATGAACAAGAAAGATTGAATAAGGTGGGAATAAGATAACCTCCGCGAAGAAATAAATTTAGTTTAAATAAAAAAAAAGGAAATAAATTGAAATTTTAAAGTTTAACTAGTTATGGCAGCAATGAGCAAACAGTTTAAATAAATAAATAAATAACTGAAATTGAGTGGTAAATTTAAGGGAACAGATAAATGATATGATAGGATGAAATGGGGATATATTGGGATTCGTGTGGGCAGGGTTAAATTAAAATAAAAATTGATTCAAACCTGCTTCTTCTTCTCTTTGTCATTGCAAATCCCTCCTAATGCCGACAAACTCACATATTTAAATCTAACTCTGTATTACTCTATTTGCTTTTGATTAATTCTCCGCTCTAGCATATTAATATGTACCAATTATTTTTTTATATAAAATCATTAATTAAAAAATATATGTAGTTCTACCTTTTTGGTTTACAATTGACACTCATGGTTAAATAAGATAATTAAATTTTGTTAATTTAATTTGTAGATGTTTTTACATGTGGAATAACCCGTCTAAAGATTTTAAATCTTTTTCTAAAAAAATACAATATTTTATTTTACCATTTTTATCTGCTATTCACTTCTAAATTTATTTGTTATTTTGGGTTTTTATCTTAATGTTTGCAAAAAAAATTTAATTTTATATATAATATTTTTAAATTGTTTCAATTTCAAACTTATGTATTTCTATTTTAAAAAATATGTTAAAATATTAAAAATAAAATTTAAAGAAAAACCTTAATACAAGCTCAAGATTTTAAAAAAAACATGAATATATAATTATATATTTTTAGTAATAACTGATTAACGAATTTTATTGGTGAGATGATGAATACTAAAATTAAAATAATAAATAAAATTGTGAATAAATAAAAAAGAAAGGAGGTAAAATGGAGAAGGAAATCTGATGGATTGACAGCACAGTTACAGTGACAGTCCATGTATGTATCTATCATCCATCCACTACGGTTGAGCGTCTTATGATTTCAAAGACTTTAGATTTGACATTTGAATTGTCTTTTCAGTTTTCAGTTTTCACTCTCTCTCAATATATACACGCTTGGCTTTGCAATTCTTGCAGCTTTTCCTTTTTCTTTCTTATACGTACCAATTATTTGGTCAAGTTTATTAGCCACACACACATCCTCCTTCATTATTACCCTATTTGGATTTGGATTTTTCCTCCTTCTTTTTCTTTCTCCTTCCACTTCTTTCATTTTACCATCGGTGAAAATTAATTATACTATTTTGCATTTACTTCTTGGTCCTCTTCTTCTTGGACCCCTTCCAAATCAATGAAAATTATACTTTAATTTTACCATTCCAGTTAAATAATAAATACTGTATTCACTATTCAATACGCTGCATGCAATAATCAACTAATTATTATTATGTCTCTTTCTTCTTTGACATAAATAATAATATTATAAAAAAATTAATAATTATATAAAATATTTTACATTCTCACTGCATTAAAATTAATTTATTTATTATTCTAAGGGATGGCATTTATGAATTTTGGCAAATGTTAGTATTATTTAACTATAAATGTGATGTCAAATTGATAGCTTATTTGACCAAGGTTTAGGCATGTATCTTGTCATGGAAAATTCCATGCCCGTCTTTTCCTCTTATGCTAGGATCATATATATACCTTATAATAAGCTTTACAGGTAAAGTTTGATTCAAATTTGAAAAAAAAAATGTCATATATTTTGCTGATTTATATTATTACCACTATACTTTATCATAAATTCTAAAAAGTCACCCAAATGAAAAAGAATATGACACTTTATATCTCTAAAATAATTAATCATATATGTGTTGGATTTTTTGTATAATTCTTTTTAATATTAATTTTTTTAATTCAATAGTAATCAAAATCTATTTTTTTTATCATAACTTCATAAAATTATTTTTTTAAAAAATTTAAATTAATACAAAAATATATAAATAATTATATATCTAAGCCAAGGGACAAGGTTTCTTGCACGAGGGTGTTATATAGTGATGTTTTGAACAGGTCATGCATATCATCCTAGATTTTCAAGATAGAAAGATAACAAAACATGTCAAGTCTTAGAAAATTTCCCTGCACGAATCTCGGACTTTATGTTTGTAAGAATAAATGATTATTATGGTTGAGTGTACCACATGAGACGCATCACTACTTAGGTTATTATTGTGCCTGCTCTTACCTAAACTCAATAATATAACTTAGCTTAATTATTCTATTCTATATATACAGATACACTCTATATCCATACATACCCTAATTCGCTTCATTTCATGTCTGAGCAAGCTCTCATCGCCACCAATAATGTCATATGCATCTTATTAATTACATTCAATTCGTAATTTCATATTTTTAATTTGCATTTCAGTCGAATTCATATTAAATATTCTCAAAAAGTTTTTAAATATACCGACACATCGGTATATATATGTAATTAGTAACCGATAATTTTAACTAAAAAATATAAAATATATATAAATTAAAATTAACGATTATAGATTACAGGTGTATCAATACGCCGATATACTTAAAAACTTTCTAATATTCTCATCAATTTATATAATATTTAATATAAAATGTTTGCAACATATTTTTACAAAAAAAAAAGGTTAAGAAACATCCTGCGTAATATATGATCGAGATTGATCAAGGTATTCCATTGTAATTTTTATTTGCATTTTTCTCTTATGTCCCTCTCGTATTAGAATTTAAAAAGGAGCATTGCATATCATAGCAAACACCATCCTAATTAATCGGATTGAAAAACAATAATAAAATGTATTATTAATTACTCTTTATGACTTTCAAAGCATTAGGGTATTAGCTAGATAGTAGATACATACATATAGGTGGTTAACATTGCGATAAGTTGGGAAAAAATAATCGCAGGCACACCTTGAAAGATATGGCCCTTCAACCTTTTTGTCTATTGAGTAGTCCTTTCAAAGTACTTTATCAATTTTTTTTTTCTTTACCTGAAATACTGTTTGTAGTAATTGGAAACTTATTTTTCCAGAATGATGTAACACATCATCGGTTATTATTACAACAAGGGGTTAGTTCATCGTTTACTCATACATTAAGTAAGAGTAACTTTAATTATTCTACCTATCTCTAAATAAAATGTGACAATGACACTTCCGATCATATATATATATAGCAAAATTAATGGAACAGCCTAAATCTATGCAAAAACAATAGTGATTAATTATACCTAGATAGTGAATGAAAATCATTAAATAATTTGAACAATTAATAATTTTTATTTTTATTATTCCTCCGATCTCATGAGCAGGTTCATCATTAATTTATCATAAATGTGAGTTTTATTTAAACATTTAAGGCTTTGTTGTCGATCGATTATGTATATATAAAATAAAATTTAAATTCTCGATATTAAATATTATTTTACTTAAGCATAATAATAAATTGACAACTTAACTAACGTAAATTAGTTAATGTGTGTCAATATTAGGAGCTTTCTTTCATGGTGAAAGTATAATATGGTTCATGATGAATAAAATAGTTATCTATCACATAAAAAATAATAATAAATATTGAATATAAATCACACATTTAAAATATTTTATCCGAATATACCATAAATTCGATCATTTTCCGTCAATACTAATGTCTAATAGTCTATAGTGAGAAACCTAGAAATTGAATAGTTCACTTTATTAATGGAAGCGGATTACTATTGCATACTACTACATTTATAGAGTATATAGGTAACTAATTGAATTTGATAGGTAGCAAGAAGTGTGGTAACTGTATAAGTCAAGGGAAGCATCAATTATATTATGTGACTGTCTTTTTTTAAAAAAAAAAAAATTGATTTGATTTAATTTGCAATGTTGGAGGAAGCTTGAGGCACTTGTCATGTTGCGCCGCTCCCTGTCTAATTTCCCCATCCATATTATTTCTATCTACTAGGATCTACTAATATTTTTGGCCACTGCCTAATCTAGCTAGGTATCGATTAATCTTGATGTACATCTTTTTTTGGTATATACTTCTAATCAAGTCTTAAATAAATAGATTTTTACTTCTAGAATGAACAGGTTTTTTAAAGCAAACAAATAAGTTTTTAACCTGTTCGTGTTAACTATAAAACATATTCGTTGTATATATAGATTTTTGTTCGTGCACGAACAAAATTTTACTACTATAAGAAATAGGTTTTTAAAAGCAAACGAACTAATTTTAAAACCTGTTTATTTGTATCAACTATAAAAATATATTCGTTGTAATATAAAAACCTATTCATTTAAAACTTAGTTGAAAGCGTACACAAAAAATGTACATATAATATTACCGTTTGTACATAAATTCTTGGATTGAATATATGTTTTCAATTCTAGTATTCTCCTCTAAGTTAAGGGACAAAGGGAATTGGTACTACAGGTAGATTGTCTTACTACATGTGCATTTGAATGGTTAATGTATTAATAGTTAATACAATGACAGCATCTCGTTGACCTTTGACTGTCATTCATTTTTTGTCGTGTATATTTTACACGCTTTCTTTGTTGCCCTTACCAAATTAAACTAGGAGCAGTTACTCTTGTTTTGAACTTGATATTTATTTATTAAAAAAGTTAATATATAGTTAAATAACATGCTACGAAATCAACATTACGGAGTCATTAGAGAACGAATAATTAAGTTATTATTAAAAATTTATATGAGTTATCATTCATAATTCATATATTAATGATTAAGTTATCATTCAAAATTTATATAAATTATCATCTATAGTATATATTGGTTCCTTATTGGTGATAATGTGTTGGCTCTTTAGTCTTTTTCATAATTAAATATCATAGTTATTTTAACTATCAAATAACATTTAAATAAAATTAAAGGATATTATTATAATGAAATATTTTTTTAATCTATTTTAAAAATATATATGATTAGTTTTATCAAGTTATTATTAAGGTACTATGGTGTTTATACTTACAGTAGCTAAATATATAACTTTAGTAAAATTAAATTTTTTGTTAAAAACAAAATAATTTTTTTTACTATTTAAAAATATATTTTAATTTACAAACAAAAACTAAAAGATATTGCTAAAATATAAAAAAAGTATAACTTGAATTAACCATTATAATCACTATAGTTATAAAACACCATAGACTCCACTTTTATTTACATGGTGTTCGGTGAGATAGCGATTAGACGTCATGGAATTTCATTGATAGAAAGTGGTTGAATCTCTTGTCAATATGAGAATTTCTGGATGGTGTTAAAGTCAAAATTTTCCACCATGAAAGTCTACACTTTTAGTGGGGGAGTACTATTGATTATTGAAGCAACTTCACATGTATGTGGTGATTTTTTGTTATTCTCTCTTTAGATGTAGTGATTATTAAAACATAATATTATATTAATCATATATTCCTCTCTAAATTTTCCTACTATATATATTTTCATATGAATTAACACCATGATTTTTAGGTGAGTACACAATTTATTGTTTATTTTCAATGAGTAGTTTTAGTTGCAGATATGTGAGGCCTAATAATGGTAATAATAAACATTCAGGTGGTTGACATTTGACAATATAATGTATATTGTTGCTTGCACCACATGGATTCTAGGCCATGCATTCCTTAATTTTTTGTTGGTCTTGATTAATGTTATTGCCTTTTGCCTTTTACCTTTTACATATACATATATATGATGACAAATAATAATACCTATTTGTTTAATTAATACAATGAACATATATATATATAGAAATAGTATTCTTCATGAGTACTAGTACAACCTACCAACAATTAATATCATTTATCTTTGTTTAAAAAATATTAAATCTTTATTCGTCTTGTCTGATCTCATATGTATTTATCAATGATAGGAGGAAATGTTTCAATATGTAGAACTTTAAAAATGAAAAAGGGCTGAAGAGTCTTTTGTTTTAGATTTACTTAAATATTAAGTAGATTTTTTTTTGTCTTATGCGAATTTTTTTTTAATTCAATAAGAATCAAACTCCAAATTATAAATTTTTTTAATGGTTTTAATTAATTTGTAATTAGCAATGAGCACCCTTTGTCTGTCATGTGTTGGAATGTTCATTAAATAGTGCATGAACCTCTCACCTTAATTCAAGGAATATACAGAAGTAAAATATTTATGTGACTTAATCAATTCAGTGATATATAATTATTGAAAAAATATAAGTAACTAACATTTTTCTAATCAACAAATCAGCCAATAAAAATAGAACATCTCTAATTATTGTTTATAGAATATCTATAATGAAAGTCAGTAATACATCCATAATTTTGTTTAGAAATAAAACATCCGAAACTTAGAGCAACGAACAATAGAAATAGAATATTCGAAATCTAATAAAATAGAACATTCAATTTAAGTTGTTAACTGATATTAATGTTGACTGAATTTTTGTTGGTTATCTAGCATTGTTGATAATTATTTTATCAACTAAAAGAATAAATGTTTTTAAATGCATAGATTTTGCAAATAATAGCGAATATAATATAGCAACCAATCAACCATGCATTTATTTAACATATTGATTATATTCTCTTCCTTTTGAGCTTAGTTTATGAAGCAAGCTAAGTAATTAAGTAAACCTAAGATAAATCCCCTTGAAAGTGACCCAATAAATAATTAAAACTCAACTCAAGAGAACTGTAATTCAAAATTAGTAGAATATTATCTTAATTAATTAAGTAATCCACTATCTAGCTAGTTCATTTCAAAATTGGTCATAATCTATATATTTAACTTTAATAATGAAAATGACTCAACAAATTACTTCAATAATCGATTGGATTCTAATTCTTAAATAATAGTAATGCATTACAGCTTTGAAAGACAGAGATAGAGATTACTTACTCATATACATAAAATAAAAGTGTGGAAAGGGACGTGGAATAATAAGAGACCACTAAAAAAAAGGTTTAATTTAATTAATAAGCTTAATTATATTTTGAGAAATCAATTCTGTAAATGGACTTAACTTAACTAAGCTTTATAATAATGTTAATTTTGCTTGGCCTTCCTAGGTGAAATAAGTTCACTTTTCACCTTATGGAAAGGCCGTGGAATCTGTGACACATATAATATATAATAGTAATATTACTAAATAATATTAATTATTAAGAGATTTGACAAGGGAGAGACAACCTCTAAACATAATTATGGGAAAAAGGTAGCTAATTATGCTGAGCAGATTAAATATTTAATTTAATTAAATAAAATAAATCACTTGAACCTGATATATATACTACTATGGTCTCTGGTATATAATTATCTCTAGAAGTAGTTTTGGAAAGAAATGAATAATAATGTGATAGTGTAGTCATTCATGACCCAGCTAGCTCAATTGGGTCTGATGCAAAAATACTTTCACATAGATATAATAGTCTTAGGATCTTTTACTTGCAATCAATAAATCCAATTGGTTTTTGACATTGGGTCCACCCTCCAATAATCTTGTTTGCCTATTTGACCATATAATAAATTTCTGTCAGAATGCAAAAATGTATCGGGTCATCATTTCAAACCAAAATTTATTAAGAGTTTTACTATTTAATTAGCTTATACAAAAAACTAAACACATGAAATTGTAATTATATTTTTGAAGAAAAAAATAATTTTTCCTGTAATTATATTTGTAAGGATTTAATTTGTTATAATACAATTTATTAAAAATTTATTTATTTGACAAATTAAACACTTTAAGAATTTGATTGAAAATTATAAAAAATAATTTGGGATGTGATGAGCAGATGAGGATTTTTTAAAGACTTTCAAAAAATTAAAAAAAAATTATTTAAAAGAAAAATATTCAATATAAAATTTGTGAAAAACCTATATTTGAATATTTACTCTACAATATACTCGTATTAACAAAGTGCAAAAATTATGATGAGGAGTACAATTAGATGAAAGTAAATAAATGAATTGGCTGAGCGAGGACCTTGTGGATTTGAGGGGTCACCACCCACATATCAAAATTCAAAGACGATTTATTGAACACTTTCACGGGGGAGAATAAGAATATTACAAGTATTTGCTTATTATATTTTCTATTGTTTAGTAGTTAATGTGGCCAAAAATAAAAAAAAAATTAATTATTACGTGGAGTTGTTAAAAATTAAAATAATAAGCATTCCATGATTGAGAACTCGTTTGATACTTTTATTTTTAAAAGCACGCCGGAGGATTTTTGTTTGTTTGTGAAAGTAATTGAATAATAATTTTCTATATATTTAAATATGAATATAAATATTTAATTTAATAAGAATTATGTTTTACGCATGAAATTAAAAAATCATATCTTAAGTTACGCTATGTTTGGTTCGGTGGAAAAAGAAAGGAGAGAAAATGGAAAAAAAATGAAGTTTTACTTTATTTGGTTATGCATGGAAAATGGAAGGAGAGAAAAAAATTAGGTGGGACCCGCAGAGAAAATTTTCTCCACAGCTGAGGCGAGAAAACTGAGGGATGAAAGGGGATTGACGATGAAATTACATTCTTGTCCTTTTATGTTTTTATAAATATTTCCTTTGTTATTCTTTAAAAAAAAATTAAAACTAGTGTTATATAAAAAAAAGTAAGTACAGGAAGAAATAATAATGATAATAATTGAAAGTAGTGTCTCTTATAATATTATTTTATATAATTTTTAAAATTGAATTTAAATAAAAATATTTATTTTATTATACAATAAAGTTATATACTTTAATCCTTATCACATTTAAGAAATAATGGAGAAATATAACTTAAAAAATTATTTTGATTAATTAAGATAATGTGTTAAATTATTAAATGATACACACCAATTATTAATTATTATTTTTATTTTGTAAATAATATAACACATATTTTTTCAACTAAATCATTTATTTCTTTGTAAAAAAATATCATTTCAATATTAAATAGGACAAAAAAATTAAATGCACTTTTATTTAACATTGAAGTAATCATTTATTTGACATATAAATAAATATTTGGTCGTGTAAAATAAGTATACACCAAAAATTATTTTATTATAAATATAGTTATAATATTTTCATTATATTATTACAATATAAGTTTAGGTCAAACATTTCATTTATTAACCTAGTTAATTCACATCAACGTATAAATTCATAATATTTATAAAATGCAATTATAAAAAAAATAAATAAAAAATATATACTTTTAAAAAAATGATTTACTTGTTAATTAAAATAATATGTTAAATAATATACATTACATTTCCGCTAATGCCCTTATTTGTATTTTGTTATTACCAATTAGTTTTAATAGTTAAGTTAAATTTAAATATTATATTTATTAAGTAAAAAATTTATTTGAATACATAGAATTATAAAATTTTATAATTGGATAAAATATATTTTTTATTCTTGAAGTTTGTTAAACATTTTAAAAATACCTCTAAGTTTTATTTTGTCCCAAAAATTTTTCATTTGCATCAAATATACTCTTGATAGTTAAATTTTCAAAAACTCTAGGACCAATTAAACAATAATGACAAAATTTTGTGCTTAACTTATTTGTGCTGAAGGTTGTTCTTATCAAATTATTGCTAAATTAATCTTGTATTTCATGAAAAATTAACTATGAGTGGTATATTTGATGCAAATCGAAATTTTTTGTACAAAATTGAAACAAAATAAAATTTAGGAATATTTTTTAAACTTTTAGCAAACTTCAAAAGAAAATATACTTTACCCTTTATAACTTTTATAAAATAAAAGTAAAAATAAATAAATAAAAATATTTATACTTTACTATATAATAAAAATAAAAAAATAAATATGTTATTCTATATACTAGTAATTTTCCCTCTATTTATTCACTTTACTATTTTTTATTGATCCAAATAATACCAAAAAAGAATAAGCTTTCTTTATTTTCTATTCTTTCTATTTTTTATATTTTTTCCTCTTATTTTCTCTTTTTCAAAAAAAAAAAATTTTTAATTAACATAATAATATATTAAAATTTTGAAAGTAAAATTAAGAGTTTTTTCACAGAAAAAATATTTAAACATACTATAATATTTATAAATTATAATTTATATATAATAAATGAAGGCCATTAAAGTAATTTTGTTTTATTATAATTTTTTCTCCTCTCACTTTTCTTTCTATCCAAACAAAGAAAAATTTTCTCCTCATTTTTTTTTCTTTTTATTTTATCTTCATCCAAACAACACATAAAAAATCTACTTTTCCTCTCATCTTTCTTCCTCTCATTTTCTTTCCTTTCATTTTTCATTCTGCATCCAAACATAGTGTTAGTATTATATCCAGCCATAAATATTTTAAACAAGGATCAACAAGAAATTATTTAAAAATTTTTATAAACTAAGAACTAAATACTTTAACTAAGTCATTTATTCTGCGCTAAATAGAAAAATATTTGGATGTCAAATAAAATTTTATTTAGGTGCAATTTTTAATACTATTTGATATTAAAGTAATATTTTATTTTGCATAAAAATAAATTACTTAGTTAAATTTGGTTGGCCAAAACCACTTATTCAAATAGTATTTTTCATATTTTAATATATAGAAAATAATGAGCAATACTTTGTTGTACACCAAAATCAGCCACTAAATCAGCGACTAGTATATAATATACATTAAAATATTAAATATACATTAAAAATGAATTAAATTACCTATATATTTTATATTTTAATATATATTATACACTAATAACTAATTTGATGGCTAATTTTAATTTCAGTGTGCAAATATAATTTTTTCAAAAGAATATAGTGAACAAAGTTGTAACTTTATTTTCTCATAAATTTAAAATTAGAATGTTTTGCTTTGAGGGTTATTATTGTAAGGGCAGCCAAGGATGGCACCATCATCACAAATAAGTGCGAGTTGCAAACTCACTCATAGCTGACTCACTCTCTCTTCTGCATCACATGACCACATATATTTCTGTGGGACCCACATAAATTTCTAGATTGATGTGTTTGTGCGTGTTGTGTTCCTAGATTCACCCTTGTTTGACGTTATCGTTATAAAGCAGATCTGGAAATTCATGGCCTCTTTGTTTTCCAACCGTTTTCTTTTCTCAATTAGAATCAGCACCCTCCTCTGGAACCATTGCCCCCCTCTACCAGAAACCCTAATCAATAAGCCAGCCAAATTCACATCTTGTTTCAAGTTAGTTAGAAGAATAAATTAAATATATAAAATTCAAATTGTTAAATGCTATGATTTAGCAAATTAAAAAATTTGTACCCATAATTGATTCATTCAAAATCATAATATTAAAAAAATTAAATAGAGAAAATATGTTTAAAATCTTATTATTATTATTATTCCATGTTACTTAGGACTTACTCATAATAAATATAGTGGCATTCAGTTTTCAGGTTAAGAAAGCTCCCAAATATAAACGGGTCCAGGAAAACCCACATGGATCATTTACCTTTGACTTTTATTTGTACCCCCATCCATTATATATGCATGCTCCATAAAAAAGGAATCCCTAGCAAATCATATGCTTATGCCTCATAACATATACATCATTATTGTGTTGTGTTTATTTGTTAGTAATGCATTTAGTTTGTCATAATTAACAGATTAATTAAATAATACACATGCAGAAAGTATAATAACATCAATGATGAATGAGCCAACTTTGCATAATGGGTTTTGGTCATCACAACATGTGAGCAAAATCATCAATTATTATTATTATTATTATTATTATTATTATTATTTTGGTGAGGGGGAAAAGGCTGTCTCTACTCTCTTCAAACATGCAGCTTATGGAAGTTTTTTTTTTTTAAATATCAAATCCGTTGCTTTTTGCTACAACAAAGGGGGTAGAGATTGCAAATTTGGCTTTTGTATTGGAATCTCATTAACTACAGTGAATTACAGTTAGTTAGAAGCAAGGAATGAAGTTCACATGATTATAGCAACCACATAATTACTTTTTAAAAAGACCACATAATTCAAACATGCATGCCCCTTTTATTCACTATGTGAATGAAAACGTAGAGTTGTTATTAGCTTTAATTAAATTTCACATGCAACTATATATATAATTTAAGAATAATGTTATGAATCAACCGTATGAAATCAATAGAAAATTAATGAATGTAATTAAGAAAATAATGAATGATAAAATAAAAAAAATAAAAATAAAAATAATATTAACTTTTTATTATTTTTTTAATATTAACTACTAAAACTTTTTCATAATTTAATTAATTATATACGTACCATTATGTAAGTTTTCTGTTTTAGATATTTAAAATACATTCTATATATACTATTACTTGTTTTGGCTGCTTTCATTTTTAATAGTGGACACTGGACAGTGGTAATATTTTTTTTGACTCAATTTGTGTTCTATCATCCGTGTGAGTCAGAGCTGACAAGGAAATACAATAAATCACACATACAGTATCTAATATTCTTCTTTTTTTCTAAAGCAAATTTGAACTTTAGTGGGTAATTAATTAGTTTTTTCATTATAAAACTATATGTATACAACCAATATTATCCATGTAGACCTACAATGATTTTGTAAGATATCAGAATTATAATTAAATATATGTATATATAAACTTCATACCACGCTAGAATTATAATTAAATAAACAATTCTTTTTTTTAAAAAAAAATTAATGAATAATGTTCAAATTCAATCTAAAAAAAGATGTCCAATCTAAGTGATAATTAACTTAGATGATTTAGAATAACGGAAATCAGAATTAATAATAAAAACATTTTTAAAAAAAGAGAAGCTTTTATTAGTTATATATACTATCATATTTATTGGTGACCTCAATTTAGTGAGTATAATCTTAAGCTTCTAAAATCAAACAGTGAGAACATAATAGTGAATGGTTTAGATAAAAAAATAATAATTAACCAAATTTACACAATATGAATAAGGGGTTGCATTGGTGCAGTACCTTATAGCAGGTTAAGGATGATGTATGTATGTATGTTAGTTAATGATTCTCAATGATTTGACAAGACAGTGATGGAATGCATGTGAGGCAGAAACTTGAACTGACGTTTCGAAGAAAGCCTTACATTCAATTCATGATGGAATTCAAGTGACACTCACACACACTCTCATCACAACACTTTAATTTCTGTTCTAGTCCTGTGTTTCAGTCTCTTATCACTCTCAACCACACACACATAACATAGGAACCAGATTAGATATAATAAAAAATTCAATATTTTTCTATTTTTATTCGTTAATTATTTTAATTAATTTTAATTATAAAATATATATAATTAAAATTAATTATTAAAAATACGCTGAACATCATACTTAATTCATTTTCCATAACATATATATATAAATAGTGCAGTGTGCATGTGCCACTTTCGTTCATTCACTGCTAAACCCTAAATCCAAATTACTTTCATTGCCACCTGAAAACGCCTACCATACATGTGTCCGTACAAAATAATTAATGAAAGAAACAAGATAATTATTTTCAAAATAATAAACAACCATGGTAGAGGATGGTGTATGTGATGAAATTGTTTATTTAAATTTGAAAATGGGTGGGTGGGCAAATGAAATCATGGATTCATGGTGATTGTTGCACACCTGATTTGAACCTCCATGCAAAGGGATTCGTGGTGACACGTGTCGACACATGATTAACCCTCTGCTATCGAGTATCGACCCTCCCCTTCTAGTTCTAGCTAGGCTCATGCATGGCACATTGGCACTGACTTCCACGTGCCATCACTCTTTCTCTTATTACTCATCACAGACACATACAGCTAGCTAGGTACTCTCTTTTCTTACTCTAAATAAACAAAACCCTTGTGCCCCTTCCAAATTTTAATTTTTTTCTTAAATAAGCTTTTCTTTATTTATACATATGTATAAAATTAATTTTTATATGTAGCAAACCTTATAAAATGAAATATTGTAATGCAACCCTAGATACATACTGAATGAGTGACACGTCTCTTCTAGCCTCTCTATCAAATTCAAGTCTCTCTCATTCCTTTTGCCTTTATATACTGAGCTGAGATTGTCATTGTGTTGATCCATCTCTCTCTCTCTCTCACTGAGGTTTTGGTCTGATCAGTGACCTTTTATAGACCCCACAGTGTTAACTCCAGTTAAGAGTGTGTAGCCATTGGCCACTAGGTAAGGTACCACTCATCCATCAACTTTCACCTTCTACCTTTTTAACCTCCAAGTACAACCTAATTTTTCTATTCTTCAATTTCAAATTACCATTTCATTTTTTTTTTCTTCAAAAATAGATCAAAACTATTGTACTTGTTATTAAGTTTTACGTAAATTAATATAAAATTAACAAATAGATATTTTAATATTTTTAATCGTTAATTTTAATAATAAAATATTTTATAATTAGAATTAATTTAAAATTAACAATTAAAAATACTAGAACACCTAATATTATAAAATACTTTATAGTTTTATATATAATTATTAGCTAAGCTAAGCTGGTTGCTGAAGCACACTCAGATGAAGCTCCAGCTACCTCATGATCAATGATTCAAGACTTTTGTATCTATCTACGTGTTTAATTTTTTAAAAGTATGAATAAAATAAAACTGTACAATGAAAACTGAATATGTGGTCTATATATGATGATGTATATATCATCACTTGTATTTGTTAGCACTTATTTTTCTTATTTAATTATTATCGTGATAATTAATAATTTAATATACTGAAAGTAGAATGGAGCTGGATGTCTGTGGACAAGCTAAGAATAAATAAATTAAAAAGGTAATGAGGGTAACCACAATCAACAAACCGACCCAACTTCATCCAAATCCGTTTATTTATAGAGCTGTTTGGAATGCTAAGAATCAAAATTATTTAAGAATGGAATTCCTTTTCTTATTTTGGAATCCATAAAAATAAATAATTTCAATTGAGAATTCTAATTCTCATACTTTCATTATTTATAAATCAAACCAAAAAAATTTGATTTTCAATTCCATTCTATTAGATTAATACATTACCATAAATATCCTTTTTAAATAATTAAAATGACAATAAATACTTCCAAATTTTTCAGCACCACCATTGTCATCCTCTTCTTCAAGAAGCTCTAATTTACCTTATTCCTCATTGTTGTTGGGATGTTGGCAACCACACAGTAATAAAACTCTATTCATGATAAAATCATTGCCACCAATATATACCAACATCTTTGAATACTCAAAACCTAATAAGTTATTGTTCTTTATTAGTCACTGCGCAATCACCTCATGGCAAAGCCATTCACCCACCATTGTCAATGACATTAACTAGAAAGCCAATAATTTCTCTACCACCATAGCCTAGAAGATGAAGTGATGAATAGAAAAGAAAAAGATAAACAAAAGAACAAGATAAAAAAAAAAAGAAAAGAAGAAGAACAAAGTGGTGAAAATGACAAACATTTTAATGTATGGTGGTGATAATGGCACGGGTAGACAGGGGAGTTGAAGAGAGAGAAAAGGAAAAAGGAAGGTGAAAGGGAGATGTGAAATAACAAGGTTAAAAATGTCAAAATATATAATTCAGATGAATTCTATTCCATGTTAAATTAGTTCATTTCAAACATGTGAATTGTAATAAGAATTGAATTGAATTCTCTTTTAAAAAATAATTCTTTTCTTACTCTATTATATTTTTCAATCAAGCCCATAGTGATTTAGTGAATAATATCAACCACTTCTAAAATTGAAATTAAACTCATTGTATATAATATTCTAGACTTGGATCTTTAAAGTGAGAATGCTGCTAATTAATAATAATTAATAATAATAATAGAAATGCTATGGAACTAATGTTAAGAAACCAATAGGGAGTCAATAAGTGTAATTAGGAAAATAATGAGTGATAAAAAAGGAGAGAGAAAAAAAAAATAATATTAGCTTCTTATTATCTTCCTAATATTGGTTCCAAGATTTTTTCTAATAATAATTGATTTATTAGAAAATGAAAGTATTTATTGGTGTGTATGTGTATATGACTTGAGTTTTAGAAAATAAATTTATTAGCTGACCAGTAGTGAAATTCTTTGATGAATCAATATATATATCTTTTTCTTCTCACTAATAATTATTAATAGTATATAGAGAAAAGAACATTATTTGGGATAGTTACAAAAGGAAAATCTAAATAATTAAGCAACCAACTTTGCTTGATCTGCCACGTCACAAGATCTTCCCCTACGTAACAAATCATTGAAACTTTGGCTCCTCCCCATGATTCTATTTTAATCCTTGGTTTTGGAAAAGCAAAAAATGTTAATGCCTTAAAATAGAAGTTTAAGGTCAACTTTATTGTCCTTTAGAGCATTAACACAAGAGTAAACCTTGTCAAATTGGGAAAGTAGTTGTGATAAACTTTAAACATACCTTGCCCATGGTTTTGGGGACATCATATCATATCATATAAATTGATTATATACTCAAAAGATTGAGGTTACTTTTTATTAGAAAAAAGTGAGAGGAAAAGCAGTAGTTTACAAGAACTTGGAGACGTGAATTAATTGGCTTATTAGCAAAGTGAAAAAGAGCGAGACTTTTAATCTTGTCACATTTATCTATTTCCTCTAAAGATGATTCATCATGTCAAGATACTATTTTGAATAAACGTTTGACACTTAATTCAATAATTATAATATGAATATATTGTTAGTATATTTTCTAGATAGTATGTGGTTATGAACTTAAAGAAATTATTTTAGTATAATTTAGAGACATTCAAAATCATTTTTTAAACTCAATCCTCTTTAGAATTGATTTTCACTTTTTTCAAAGAAAATATAAACTAGATAATATTTATAAACATCTTAAGTAGTATAACCTCTCATTTTTCAACGTAATATGTAAAAGTTTTAGTTATTGGGCCTCAAGTTGGGCCTTTTAATCCCTCATCTTTTACAAAGCACAATGCTTTAATTATAGATGTCCCAAAAGATAAATATTTGACAAGACCTAATTTTGTTTTTTTTTTTTTATGGATATGAATTAAAATGAAATCATCATCATGATAATAAAGATCATCGAAGAGAAGAAGAATTAACAGAATTGGCAAGTGGGGGGGAATCTCAATAATATTATTTCAAGTGTGCATGAGACGATTTTAAAGCATTTCTTTTTCTTTTCTTGATTGGACCCAACCAATTAATCTATAAGCCTTTTACCAAGAAGTGTATCCAATTTTCCATCAGTTTAATGCATTGTTTCATTTGGTTGCAAACCAATAATAAGATGGCCTTAGCCCTTAGCTACAGAGAATATCAAAATAAAAATCCAATTAATGGTCATGAAATTCAGCACAATTGAATTAAATTCTTATTGGAAACCCACACATTTTGTATAACAAATGATGACTATAGTCAAGAATCTGAATGATCATTAATATTTGGTTACAAAATATTTAACAAGAGATGGAGTGAGTTGTTTCCTAAAATGTAGTGAAAATTGACAACACAAACACAGCAAGCATGCATAGTAAGTACTACTGAATCCTTAAAACCCTCCAGCACAGGAAAACAGGAATATAAGAGAATGAAGCAGAAGCAGAAGCAGTAGTAGAAGATAACCAAGGAGGAGGCAATGCTCTGAATAATCAATGTTCATATTAATTGGACAAAAATTATATATAAATAAAAAAAAGAGGAAGTAGTGTTTTGGGAGACAAGCATGGGGTTGTCTTGTCATATCAAGTACCTCTATGTCTCCCTTACAATATTGCTGCTCAAGCTTTGATTTACCTTATTGCCCCTTCAATCGATCTTATAAAGATAAGAGTGTTTTTTTTTTTTTTTTTTTCCTGTAGTTGATTGCAATTTGAAATCCAATTTCACCTATAAATTATTCATCATATTTAAAATTAAATTGTTAAAACAAAAGTGCTCATGATAGTTTACTAAAAAACATACTTTTTTTTTTCGGTGATGCAACGGGGCCTAAGCCCAAAAAGAACATACAAATTTTAAGGTTTATTATGTTTACACCTTCATTTCCGTTTTCTTTTTTATGAAGTGTAAGTATTTTCTAGAGATAAAAAGAATGAATGTTATGAACTGGGAAAATGAGCCCACTACTATTGGTCTATGACAGGCCCAAATATTGGGTTTACCCAAAAACAAAATCCCTGAAGATTAAAGTTATTCACTGATGAATATTATAAACTTGTTAACCAAAAAATAAAAAATAAAAAAAGAATATTATAAACTTCATAAGGTAAAGGTACATACATGGCTAATCTATTGGCATGACTATGACTATGTCAGCATAATTAGATACAATGGTTGATGCTTGAAAGTGGCTCATACTCCATACCTTATGTAACAAGGTAAATGTATCGTTAATTAGATAATATATAGCTTGATCAAAAGTAGTATGATAACCATTCCTACAAATGCATGAGGTTATAATATTCTTGCTGCCTGAGATTTGGAAGAAAGAACTTTTATAAATAGGACTTGATCCAATAATAAGGCTTCACAAGCACAAAATTATACATGAGAGATGTGAGAATCATTGTTTTATTCACTAATATCTCATGTACCCAGTTATGATCTGCTTCCACTTGTGCAAGTTAAGTGTATGGGGTTCACATCAATTCATCATGGCTGCCAACATGAAAAAGCATAATTACCATAATCTTGTTGTGAAGGGAATGAATAGAATCAAATTAAGGGATAATAAAGTTGTGTATTACAAAGAGATAACTATTGTTATGTAAGAAACATCTTATGCCAACTTTGTTAGATAGAAAATCTAGAATGGTTGTTATAAAAGAGTTGCAAACATTTTACATATCATTCGTAATATAATGCAGCTAATTAAGTTCATATATATAAACCTGAGTGTAACAAGGAACACGAAATGCAGTTCTTGTTGGTTGTGACAATTAAGGTTATGACAAAGGTTCAAAGTTTTCTACAGCAAACAAGGGGCGCGAAATTAGTCCTGCATCGCTTGCTCTTAGCAAAATAAACGCGTTTATATAAGCAAAGAGTGAGATATATGGTCACGACCTTACTTGAACAGGATCTGTTCTATAGGCTCGTACAACTGTATCCTTGAGTTCTAAGGAGACAGGAACCAAAGTCTGGTTGATGAATCATGACCGTGTGATCTGAGCGTGATTAATGGCCTAGATCATTCCTTCCCCGGATGGTCTCATCATCGGCGGTGGAGGATCGTTCTCACCGCAGCTTCTGCGGTTGGGATGGTCACACGGTTGTCTGACAGACCCACTAAACTTTTTCCCCTTTTTTCCTGTGCCTAATTTCTGGAATTTTTCGTCCCTTAAAAAATTGGACGGAATGAAAAAGAAGAGGACTTTATTTTACAAATTTTCAATATTATTTTGAAAAGGACTGAAGAGAAGTTTATTTTTGCAAACAAGCCCAAAATATTAAAGGTAAGGTACAAAATAGGAGTTAATATGCAGAGAAGTGAATGCACATAGTTAATAGTTTGATTTACCTGGTGATGGAACTTGCATGGGGCCCATAGAAGCTTCGGTGGTGTATTGTGTAGGAAGGGAAGAAGTAAAGAGTAAATGTCTGAGTTCCTTTGTCCGGAACAGTACTACAAACCAAGAAGATTGCGGTGGCAAGTAAGCACAAATAAGCACTTCCAACTGGTTTTTTTATTTTGCCCACAGAATTGCTTTGGGGGACTTGCCACGTTCCATGGGTAACAATGGAATTTCATACCTCTTTAAGGACACGTGGCAACTGGCATGTTTCCTTGGTCCAGCCATATTAATTTCTTTGGGCTTTTCTGATTTCCAAACCCAAGTAAGTTGAAGCCCTCTCTAAAAATTCGATTGTCACGTCACAACTTCTTAATACGTTTCTCTCATGAAATTCAACTCAAATGACATAAATTAGGTGATTTAATTGAAAAAAAAATGTTACCATAATAATACCAGAATCTTGTTTCAAATACGGTGTATATACTCGACCAAAATCACTCATTAGTCATTTACACGTCATCGTGTGTTATATTCTTATACCCAATTAGAATTAAGAACACAATTTGAATACAGAACACAAAAATGGTATTGTCATACTCATAACCATAAATAGTTTTTGAGGGTGCAATGTATCTCTCAAGATTAAATAAGTCAAAACAACTTGCTAATGCTTTTACTAATAACTTCTAAATATTAGTACTAATCACGTGTTAAATTTTTACCATGTTTTGCAATTGATGCATGCACTTGGCAGTTGGCCCTGAGAAGGCTACCCAAAAATAATGAAATCTTGAATAATGTTTCTAATTTTAATTTTTAATTATTGCTAGTCAAAAAAAGAAAAAAAAAATATTGGTTACAATATAACAAAGTGAATCCTCTTGCTTCCATAAAGAAGAATGGCAAAATGGCAGCAAAAGGCCCTAAGAAAAGCAAAGAGAACATGGGTAGTACTTTGATGAGTTTTCCATATTTATTTTCATTTCATCTATAACTCCAAAACTGCCCCTATATTTTCTTTAATTAGGAAATTGGCACCGTGCTATAAAGATAACAACAGAGAGACTCAGAGAGAGAGAGAAAGAGAGAGAGAAGATGATACTCATACACTACATGGGTGTGGCAAAAATCTAATCTTTTTGCTTCCTTCAAATTCAGAAGCAAAAAAGACCATCTGGGTTTTGATCTGAACTGAAGGGGCTTGAAGGAGAAGGAAGATCAACAATTTTGGTTGGGTGAGTTTGGTAATTAAATACATTTTGTTGATATATACATACATGAGAGTTAGTTATTTCATCATCACTAATACCACATTATTGTTATAAAGTGAACTAATTGAATATTATGATAAAGCTTGTTGGGTTGAAATCAGTGATGTTCTTGGTGGTGTTGACCATGGCACTCCTTGTTCTGCCGCTGGTGTTGCCGCCGCTGCCGCCGCCGCCGATCATACTCATGTTTGTTCCTCTTCTAATCCTGCTTCTGGTGGTTTATGCTCTTGCATTTTCTTCCAAACATGACCCTGACATGATCTGCCATTACCATAATAATCTATGCTATTAGTTAATAATTCTCTCTTTGGGATATAGTAAGATACACAAATTTCAATTAGAGATTATTGCATGCATGCATTCATTAGCAATTTTAACTACTAATGTTTTGGATTTAATTTCTTATGTAAAGACTAATTGAATAGTCCACTATTCTTTTTGTTTTTGTTTTTATTTTTATTTTTTATTATTTGCTATCTCTTTCTCTCTCTCTCCTTCTGAGGTTTAATCTTTTATGAGCCCAGAAACCTGGTGCTTGTTGACTATCTGAGCAATGTAGGTGATTTTATCCAGAAAAGGAAGCATTATTTTGATATTTTGTTTCCATATGTTTTGGTTTTTTTTTTTTAATGTAATGTGTTTGATTATCAATAGTTAAAAAGATTTAGAGAATTATCCAATTGGCGAATATTTATGTTTATAAGATAAGATGTGCAAAATAGTAAAACTTTTTTATATAGGATCATATTGTATGTGCATGATGAAAATTAAACCTTTATAATTATGTATGTATCAATTTGTTCACAAAGTTTATATGATCATTATTGCAGTAATTCTGAAGGGAAGAACGTAGAATTTTGGAAGAAGTATTATTTTAAAATTAGATGTTCATCTTTACATGTTAAAGTAATTCTATTGTGAAGATTGATAAAATTAAGAATAGTTAAATAATTTGATATATTTGTTTGATACAGCACGAATCTATGTTTTAGTTAAGATTATCACTTTTTTTAATCAAAATGATCACTATATTTACAGATAAATAGACGTATAATTTATTTTTTATTATATATTTTAATGTATATTTGAGATAGTTGATTTTTGTTTTAATTAAAATTCAATTAGATACTGAAAATATAGCTATAAATAATAAAAATTGATAGGTATATTAGTGAGGGGAGTGTTGAATACTTTAACGGAAAGAGACGGAGAAAACGAGGGAGTCAAAATCAAATTGAAATTCGTTCTCTCTCACTCACTCACGTTACAAGGTTGCATTGTCATTCTCAATCAAACATCGACATGCTGACACGTGTCGAGCATAGACAGCACTTGGTTTGCCTCTCTTTTGTTTTTTTTTTCCAAGTAATAACAAGTAAAGTAAAGGGAAAGAACAAAGCAAAGTGACAAGTCATTGCAAATTATCATGCATCCTCACTCTATACTCATTCCTATTCTTTCCTTTCAAGTCTTAACATTTTGGGGTAATTTCTTTCAACAATTTATCATGGGATGTAGAATGAGGAAAAACCCAATCAGGGTATTAATTAATCATCTTCACACTTCACATGCCACCTTATTTTCTGTTTTGCTTTTGAGGCTAAAATTTGTAATCAAAACTTTAATAGGGTCCTCCTCGGGTACCCATTATAAATTTAATTTTAATAATTGAATCTCACTAGAAAATCCTTATAAAAGATATTGCAAACTATTATCAAAATATCTTCTAATTTTTACCATTCATGTTACTTTTTAGTGATCAAATTCCAAACTCTCACTTGATTGATCTAGTCACATATGATTGATCCTTCTCTTCATGAAAAAAGAAAGAAAGAAATGCTTGAGACTAAAGATTTGTTAGGTTGGTGTGGTAAATTTTTATTATAATCGTTTGGTAAAAATATTTAGGTATGAAAGGCTCAAAATAGGGCATGCGATAATGACAAATTCATAATGTACATTTCTCAATTATTATCCGGCTAATGTGACCATGTATCAATTCTCACATTTTTAATTCATTAGGTGAAACTTCAAAATAAAAATAAAAAATTAGGAATGAGAGTGATCAGAATAGACCATGAATAGCAAGGTTGGTTCAATGTAAGGTTTTATACCAAGGTGAACTAGGAAGCTTCCTCCATTTGAACAAATTTGAGAAATTAGGTGACGAATGGCAATTTGGACGAAGAAAAACAATTGTTGAAGACAAAAACCAACGAGCAGAGGAATCACTGTGCTTGAAACGTGGAGTGGGCTATACATCATCATAAATTTTAATAATCCCACTTTTAGTATTTACGTGTCAGCACATCATTACCAAAATGTTCATATAGCACACTATTCCATGTTAGCATTAAAAACTTACTTTAATATTGAAACGGTTGGAAATGTAGATGTTACTTGTCCTCTTCATTGATTTGAATATGTTTAAGTATAACAACAACAACAACAACAATCACAATTATAGTTAGATCAATGAATGCGCCCCTGCATTAACGCAACCAATTAACGTTAACATTCATTGAATTGCCTTCCTAGCCTAAAAGATGATGATGACACTCGGACACCATTCACCAAATTGTACTGCAATGTAGAGAAAAGGAGTTGGGGGGGAGGCTCAATTCACACACCATAAATAACCATTTAGGCAAATATAGAATGGTCACCAGGATCCCATTCTTGCTTTCAAAATCATTCCAACAGGACCACCATCACACTTAAATATTAATCGTGCTTCTTGATTCTTAATACTGTTTTTAGTATAAAGACTTTTAATTTAAAGAGATTTTTAGAAATTTTCTTTCACTGGCTTTGAATTATACTTTCTCAAAGCCAAGTTAGTGGACTATACTTAACAAGCATCTGCTGCAATTTGCAACACATTTGAAAAACATATTACAGTGCTATTGTTCAGGAAAGCTATTTAAATGCGTCCAGCAAGTAATGCAATAGAACTCATGATATTTGCTAAGGACTTAAGTACCACTTTAGTGGGTGATTTGAAACTATTTTTTTGTAAACACTGAGGGCCAGTCCTAATTAAAAAAATGGTGGTGTAATGCAGAGTATAAGAATATAGCGTGCTGAAACAATCACAACTAAGTGTAAATTAAGGCGTTTCCCAACTAATTTATTGTTACCACTCACAAAAAGTCCCAATCAGAATTCGAAACAAGTGCATTTTATTTACAGTTTTCTTTCTTGCAAATGCCTATACAAAAGCTGTGAACCAGGTAAGGCGGACGCTTCATATGGGTGGCCTCAATGCAAATATGAAGTTGAGAATGAAATGCAGCCACTTGGTTCCAATGAGTGGTTTATGTCATATTTTGTGACCATTTTCCAATCTCAGTGATAGCCTTTTCGACTTCTGTACAAAAGCAGGGATGCCATTGCCGCTCCATAGCCCCATGTAAATCGATCTAAGAATTGCGGACATTGTTGGTAACCTAAGCGGACTGCAAAGAAGTGGTGACCTGCTCTGCAGATGATGTTTCGTACTTGGGGTTAGCCTCGGGGGTGTCTTCTTCGCTAGGTGGAACCAATTGCCAAAATAGTGGTAGATACTTGTCCCAATCCTTCAGAATAACTGCACCTTTGTTGCTACCGGTTTTTTCCTTCACAAACAAGACGTTAAAATATTTCATTTGTGCATATATTATGATAATCAATATTTGCATGAATTTTTGCAATGTGAGAGTTCTCGTGCGAGTAAACAAGGGCTTACAACATGGGCTTCAATTAGGCTTTTCAGCTGCATCTGCCCCACAGGTGCTGAGACTCTTTGGATTTTCACAATTTCTTTATTTACCTGTAAATAATATCAGATATAAGCATGGAGGAAAATAAAATAGAAATGATGTGGGGTTTGAAGGATACCATGATGTTTCAACAATATGCCATTTGCAATATATTAGGGAAAATCTTAAATGCGTAATAGACAAGTGTTTTTACTTAAAATATAGAAAATGCTCCCGAACCACAGATTTAAACCAAATTATCCAATTCTTATGTCTAGGGTAGCAATGGAATCAAAATCCACGAAATGAGAAAAGGGGACTGAAAGAGTCCATGCATGCACTTGTGTCATGAGAATGGAGAATGGTAAGGTAGAATGGGGTGGGCACATTTGAAATTCAACATCTGAACTGGCAGAATAAGTTGGAAGTGTGTATATCTTTTTGTAAATAGGGGCAGAAACAATTGATTTTATCTTTAGACAGGTCACAGGCTCAAACCTTGGGTATAAGAGTATCGTCCTCATCAAGAATGTAAGCCAACCCTCCAGTCATTCCAGCAGCTACATTTCTCCCCACTCTGTCAAGATAAACATGTTAAGATTCAGTTTCATTTTAGTTCAATTCGTTCAATTTGAACTACAGAGAGTAAGGGGTTGAGGATGAGGGGAAGAATGGTACAACTTCAATATGGAAAAGTCACTCACTTTCCGAGGACAACAACACAGCCACCAGTCATGTACTCACAACAATGATCTCCAGTGCCTTCAACCACAGCTTCAGCAAGTGAGTTTCTCACAGCAAATCTCTCCCCAGCCTTCCCTTTAACAAAGACCTGCCCACCTGTGGCCCCATACAAGCAAGTGTTCCCCACAATAGCTGCATCTTCGGGTTGAAACCCTGTCTTTTCAACTGGAGTGACAACCAACTCACCTCCAGCCATTCCCTGGCAACATCAGCAAAAAAATATCAGGATACCAATATGCCAAAAGTTGAGGATCTAACAAAAAGTTAAATACAGATACTAGAAAACAAAAGCATCCATTTGGCTTGCTACAACGATGAATAGGTGCCTTAAACCAGGATAGCTTCATATTGCCCAAATTGGTTATATTCGGCATAAGTAATATCATCGAATCCAGGGACAGAAAAGAATCAAAATGATACCTTCCCCACATAATCATTAGCCTCTCCTACTAGGCGAATGTTCATTCCAGGTGTCAAAAAGCATCCAAATGACTGTCCGGCACTTCCAGTAAATCTGGCAGCATGAAGATAAAAGGTTCAGCTTTTCCTTAACTACGTCCAGATTTAAGAGATTAGATACCAAGCTCCAAACCAGAACATCTTACGTTATATTCAATTGTCCAGCAAAACCAGTGTCACCATACTTCTTTGCAATGGTACCAGCTAACCGCCCACAAACAGCACGATCAACATTGTATATGTTTATGGTCTTACTAACTACTTTCTCATTTTCAATGGCATCTGCAATCTGCACAAAAAGAATTGAAATGTGATTATTTTTCGTTTTCCATATATATATATATATATATATATAAGTTAACATTTTACGAGAGTTAAGTGTTCATAATTTTACCTCTGGATCAGCTAGCAAAACATCATCTAGAACAGGGCCATTAGTATGAGCCTCCTGATTCCTAATTGTTGTACTGCTCCATTTAGGCAACCCCACATTCTGAAAATAAACAATCCATCACACACGAGATAGAGAAGCAGGTATTTATTCAACTCATAAAACAAAGAAAGGAAAAAAGTGGCTGTATAAATAGAAGAAATATGTATGATAATATGCAGTACATACAGAGAGGAGATAATTTAGGTCTAGATGCTGAGTTTTCACTAGAGATATGTCTCTTGGTTGCAGCAAGTCTGTCCGGCCAATTACATCATCTAATTTCTCATACCCAAGCTGTGCCAATATGCCTCTTACCTGGCAAAATAATAACATTTATTCAGAAATAAGAAGAGAAAAACATCACTTCATCCAAACATCAATGCCGCATGAATATTATAATCAATAATAACAAAGTAAGTGACATTAAGAATACTATGGAAGTATTAACAGCAACCACAAGTACCTCCTCAGCAACATACAAAAAGTAGTTGACAAGATCACCAGGAACACCAGGAAAGCGTGCACGCAACTCTTCCCTCTGAATGTAATGATAATAGTCTCATTAGATAAAATCGAAACGTAATCATACATAAAAACATATAATCACAAATAATTTTCAAAACCTGACTGGCAACACCAACTGGACAATTATTGGTGTGGCAAATACGGGCCATAACACAACCAGTAGCAATCATCGCCACTGAACCAAATCCATATTCATCTGCACCCATCACTGCTGCCATCATGACATCAACTCCACTTCTAAATCCACCATCAACTCTGAGAATTACCCTTTCCCTAAGTCCATTTTCAATGAGTGTCTGAAAATAGAGCAGTCCGCAACAAAAATTTCATAACTTTCAATAATGGGGAATCACAAATTGCAATACACAGTTCCATGATTCAATTGTAACCTGGTGAGATTCTGTAAGACCGAGTTCCCAAGGACCCCCGGCATGCTTGATGGAACTTATAGGGCTTGCTCCTGTTCCACCGTCATGCCCCGAAATCTGCAAGTCAATCACATTATCATACACTAAGCTCCATAAAAAATAACAAATAAACATCTTAGAAAGTGTGTTGATGCGGCTCAAAAATACATAGATTAAAGGTTACAGTAGATACCTGGATAATATCGGCATTGCCCTTGGCAACCCCAGATGCAACAGTACCGATTCCAGCTTCAGCCACCAGCTTTACTGAAACCTTGGCCTTAGGGTTCACCTGTTCAACCAAATTCAATGGATATTTGTCCTCAAGAAATACATGATTTTAGCAAGTGAATAAAAACACACATAGGAGTTACCTGATGAAGATCAAAGATCAACTGAGCAAGGTCCTCAATAGAATAAATGTCATGATGCGGAGGTGGAGAGATAAGCGGAACCCCTGGTTTAGAATTTCTCAACCTAGCAATATACATGCTAACTTTTTTCCCGGGCAATTGTCCACCTTCCCCAGGCTTTGCACCTTGGGCAATCTTGATTTCCAATTGATCAGCATTTGCCAAGAATGTCGGGGTAACACCAAACCTTCCTGAAGCAACCTGAAGAGAATGAAATATAATTTAGCATATAACTACTCCCTGCCACAATGTCTGGACGTATAGAATTGTTAGCTGATCAGTGTTACATTAGATACAACCTACAGTATGATGATTGTTGGTTATGGAAATTTACTTGCACTCTTGAACTAAAAACTAACTAGGGACAGGTATTTAGTGCAGAACGAATATTATTTGGTATATCAATGATATATCACACTTCTAAGATCATGATTTATGTAACCATATGACCTACAACCAACTAAAATATTATGTCCATAGAGGTTCCTTCAAGCATCTGGACTCTTATGGTAATGCCACAGGAAAGTCATCACATGTTGGCAGGACCAAAATGTCTTGTCCTTTTAGAATAACCCAAAATTATTTGTGATACTTAAGTTTGGTAGTTTACCCTGTAGTTTCCGGATGGTACTGGAACAACTGCCTTAGTTTTGCAGTGGAGAAGAGAGGAGACTAATATCCAGAAGTTACAATTTCTTGATGCTTCAGGATTCCAGAATTAATTCTAGGATCTGGTATGTATGGATGGCAGAAAGAGCAGAAATTTGTTATAGTTGTAGTTTTTAGGTTTTCTTTTTTAGAACAGGAGCCTAGAGCAACGGTTTAGATGTTTCCATGTTTCTCAAGGTTATAGGTTCAAGCCTTCAAGGTGTGGAATTAGCCAATGATGTTTGCATTAGGTTAGGTTGTCTACATTACACCCTTTGGGTGAGACCCTTCTGCAAGATCCTTTGCACCGGGCTGTCCTTATCCATTTTTTTAAAGAAACCTTATGGTGCGTAGTAACAGGAAACAGTAATGTTTGCACTACATCATGACCAAAAATTGCAATCATATAATTGCAAGGCATCATCTGAGCAAATCAGATCACAATTTGGTCCATTTAATGCAAACATTCTTGGGAAGATCTACATTGTCAGTATTTTATAAATTGTTTATGGTTAAGAGTTGTGATGGAGAGACCTAAAACTTAAGCCTAATTATAGGCCTAATACTCAAAAGGGTAAAGAATTCAATCATAAATGTTTTTTAAAAATATTTAAAATGTAAAAAATGTAAAAGTTACTCTAAGTAGAATTAGGCTTATAATTAGGCTTAAGTTTTAGGCCTCTCAATCATTTTTCTATGATGCAGTCTGATCAGAAAAAACAACCTATGGATCAAAATAATCTATTCGAAGAATTTTTTGACATAATAAACAGCACTTTACTATATCTCATTCATTGCCGTAGTTAATGAACCTAATTTTTTAAAAGTTTCAGAACAATGACCTGCTTGATAGCACTGGTAGCCGTATCCCCATTCTGAAGACCTTTAAGATGTGGAAGAGTTGGTGAGTAACCGTCGACAACATCTGTAAGTGGTTTCCAGCGAATAGGATCCTGAAGGCAATATATGGTAATATCAAGTTGTGGCCCAAGTGTCAATAAGATTTATGGACGTAACCAAAAAAAAAAATTAATAGTTTCTTCATATTCAATATGAAAGCATATATACAAAACTGGTTCATTGAAAGCATGTTACCTCACCACCTTCCCCTGAATTCGATTTTCCACCTAATCTGTTCATTGCAATTGCAATTGCTTCGTGAGTTTCTCTTGAAATAGCTCCAAGTGACATTCCACCAGTGCAGAATCGTTGCACAATAGCTGAAGCAGGTTCAACCTTCCCTACAGGTATTGGAGCACGATCACTTTTGAACTCAAGAAGATCACGAAGAACCTGCAAATAGAAAACAGAGATCATAAATAACCTTTTCGGTAATAAAATGCAAGGTAAAGGCAGAAACTAGGATCTTTAAGACTCACATTCACAGGTCGGTTAGCCAAATGCTGCTGATAAACTGAAAAGGCACTTTGACTTTTTTGACGAACAGCTTTGTGGAGCAACTTTGACATCTCTGGGTTATTTGCATGGTACTCCCCTTTAAAAATATATATCATAGTCAGTCATGTTTTAGGTATCCAAAATAATAATTTAAATTCAATTTCATTGATCAGTAAAGCGTACCTCCCGGTCTGAACTGAATAAATCCAAAATTTTCCAATCTTTTAGCCGTATCTTCAGAGAATGCCTTCACCCAGAAAGACAAAGTCTCCCTCGCTAACTGCACCAGATAAAGTGGGGTTTCTAATTGAGAGTGATAGATGTAAAAATGTATTTAACATATGCACAAGGTGGCATTAATACCCAGTACAAGAATACAATTGACATAATATTTATGCAGAAGAAATATATATATAATTTCACCCACTGTTGGTAATTGAAAGTTTCTTTTTTGCTCAAAGATGGGAGTGTAATTTCTAATGTACAGGACTAGTATTGCATTTACCAAGTTCATATCTCAAGTTTGAAATTACCCTGTCTTAGTAAACCAAGTTAGAATGCAATTCTCAATGTAATAGTTGTTAAATTGCAAATAAATTATTTACAAGCATGCTATTCATCTTATTCATAAGATACAGTTCCGTATTCTTCCTGACCTCATCAAAAGTTAATCCCCCAATTTTCGACACACTTCCTCTGAATGCAAGATCAACAACTTCCTTTCCTAATCCATAGATTTCAAAAATCTGTGCACCGCAGTAACTGCATACATGGAAATAATTAACAAATTGATTTGTCACAAAAAGCATAAGCATAACATCCTTAAGAAAAGGAAAGAACCTAAACACAAAAAACTACTAATTTTTTTGGCCCTTTACAACACCTCTTTTGACATAAATCACATACCTTGAGAGCAATGAGATCCCCATTTTGGAAAGAATTTTAAGAAGACCCGCTTTTACAGCCTAAAATACATACGAATGCAACACAATTTGTTGTTAGAGATGACATTCTTTTATAATAACAAAGAACTAATCAACAGAAGAAAGGAAATGTCACCATGAAGCAGATTTCTTCTCTTAAACATCAAGGTTAGAATTTTGGGATTCTTGTTTTTTGAGACTCATTATGTTAGTATGCTTGACTGGGCTAATGACAGTTTGTACTATACTTGACCTAGATTATTGGTATCTATAAGCGTATTAGGATAGTGTTGTATCAACCCACATCAGTTTGAAGATGATTACTAACCTTGCTGTAATTATTCTGTGCCTGTTCAATAGAGACAGTAGGCATCTTTCCATTCCTCATCAGGTTTACAGTTTTGTTACTCAATCGCCACTGTCGACATGTCTCCAATGCCAAGTACGGACAGACAGCACTACAAAATGATATTAGAAATATCATTAAGTGCTCAATAAGATAGAGGTAAGTGAAATGATTCACAGTTTCCACTTTCTATTGCTGCCAACAACTCATGCAAGGTAGATCTATCTACAGTCATACCACCAAACAGTTGTATATGGGAAAACCAAAAAATCAGTTTTGTTTAAGTTTAAATGAAAATTGGCTTCATGACAAGGGTAAGAATACAACTGTGATATAATTGGCAAACAAATAAGCTAACACAAACAAAATGAAAATTAGATCTAAAAACACTAATCCCAATATAAGATTAAAAAAAATACAGAAACAAGAAACTTAAAAATCATCAACAGCAAAGGCTTCAGTGGAGACAGTAAACAACCTTGCACCATATCCTATTAAGCATGCAAACTGATGAGTGCTAAAGCACTGAGCAGTGTCCGCTACAATAGAAGCTGACATCCGCAGGCCATTTTGGATTAGATGCTGATGAACTGTCCCAACAGCAAGAAGTACTGGAATTGCAGGATGGGTTGGTTCCTGGGATTAAACAAAGACAAAAGGGGGAATGCATCATGACAAATTATCCAGTAAAAATAAAGAGATCATTGACGATTATTGATAGCTATTCACAAAAATTCTTTACTATTCTTATAAATGCAAAATTTAGAAACAACACTGTATGTAATGATGCCATAATATAATTCAGTTCCCTTTATTGTCTCAAGTAAAACTTCATTTTCCAAAATAAAACTACCATTCAAATTTTTTTAGCAGAGGGAGATACTTTCCTGTGATTAATCTGTCAGGTTTTGGTCAAAGTATGAAAGGAGAAGTTAGCGCACTGTACTTCATTTTCCCTATATGGCGTCTTCTGTTGGAGAGAAATTCTCATATTTTTACAGGAAAATATTTGTCACTAGATTTACTTCCAACCAGTCTTAGTTCAGCACAAGGTTATTTTTTCAGGAATGTCGTTGGTAAAATAGAATGCTGAGGAAATAGAAAGCTCTTTTTGTGTGAGAGTGCTTTACTTTTGCCTATAGCTGTGGTTAGTATTGGCGTGAACCTATTTATATCCCATCAATTAAGTTCTCCACACTGCTTCTTAGACAACACAATTTTTCTATCAATTTACATAAGACTGGGTTATCCATTCATTCAACAACTTTGAATTGAAAATTAAATTAAGATTTCTAAAAGGAAAACTGCTGTATAGGATCATAACCAGAAGCAGACAAAGTCTCAAAAACACTAAGAAATGAGGAATATCTATTATTGATGCAGACAAAAGCGCATCACATTTAGGGATTATCTAATAAAAAAATGAGTTAAATCATCACTTCCAATCATCCTTATGCACTATGATATATCAACTTAGGTAGAAACATAAAAATCCTATTAGATGTTCTTTTACCAGTGAATCTGTACGGTCTGAAAGAATAAGCAACTGGGAACCATTTCTAACAGCTTCATCTGCAGCTTCACAAAGCTTATTTAATGCTTTTTCCATGGAACCTTCAATTCCCTTACTTATATCAAGAAATATGGGCAATACATGTGGTTTTAAGAGGGCATCTTTTTGTAACAGCTCAAGATCTCCTTCATTCAGTACAGGACTAGACAATGTAACCTGCTTCAGATAGTACAATCAAGCTTGTGGACAGCAAAAAGCAACAGAATCATAGAAGTTACTAGAGAAAAGAAAAAAAAATATCAAACGTATGTTAAGATACCTGAGAAGCATTCTGTGGTCCAACTTCCAATATATTCCCCCGCTTCCCTATATTGACTTCAAGTGACATAACCAATCCTTCTCGAAGTGGATCAATAGCAGGATTTGTGACCTGCACTCCAGAAAATCAATAAAACAGGGGAGGTAGAAGACAGAAGTAAATTTAAAATATTTATAAAAACATAGATCGTATTTTAAAAATGAAATAAACCATATACAGATACAGAAAACAGGTACACAGAATCTAAAAAGTAACATACAGTAATTACCAAGGCACAACACAGTCAATCATGTCATGACATTGTAAACAGTGACATGTAAAACCTCATCACAGGCATAATTATAGGAGTGACTTGGCAAATGATACTATGATAGCAAAATTAGGTCACAGCCTCACAGGTAACATATAGGTTACATTTTAGAATAAGCCACCAGAAACTTAGCTGACCTGTGCAAACCGTTGCTTAAAATAATCAAAAAGCATGTGGGGCTTCTGGGATAATGCAGCCAATGGAATATCATCCCCCATGCAAAATGTGGGCTCCTTTCCTTGAGCAGCCATTGATTCGATCACCATCTGGACATCTTCACTAGAGTACCCAAATGCCCTGCTCCCACCAGAGAGAGGTTTAGTAAGAACTACATAAGATGTGATATTGTATGCTGCAACTAAAGCAAAACATAACTAAACGGCGTGATATAGAACATTAGCTTATAGTTTAGTATGGTCACAAGATATTTGTTAAAGCAGGAGACACTATACATGAAGTTACTTTTCCTACTCCATAGAGAACATTTTACCCCCAAAAGAAAACATTTACCCTTTACAATTGCAAACTTTCATCTTAAACCATTATTCCTAATCATCATAAAAACCAAGCTAGCAAATAAAGCACCAAATACAGCAATAGCAGGCATGTAAAGCAATGGATTTATGATTTATTATGACAACACTTTGATACAACTTCAGTCATGAAGGATAAATAATTTAGTTAAAAAAAGCTACATAAAATTCTCACTGTTGGTGTCTTAATATTGCATCATTGTCCATCACAGCTGCTGAAAGGAAGTTCGCAGGCTTCAAAGGCCTCATATTTTCCTTGATCCAGTTCCCATATGGGTTTGATAAGGCTACTCGCTTTTTAACTTCTGTATTCTCATACACCTGCGGTATAAAGTGTTTGGTATGTAACAGCATTATATAATATTGCTTTTGATAGCCATTTATTGGAAATTGAAGGTGAGTAGAAAAAAACAAACATGTAGGCATTCTAGCATCAGCAACCACAATTTTGACAATAAGAATCAAACATGGATCATAATTGTCACCACATATTGTTACAAGAAACACCAAGTGACATGGATTGATTTTGTTAGTTAATCAGACATGTTTTATGACACGTTTGATGTAAAAACTACTGATGTAGCTTCACTCAACAGCCTAAGTGCTTGAAAGATATGGTCATTGATATGGTATTAATATTATATCCTAAAACCCCAAATCCAATCCCAATTGCCCCCACTTTTCTGAGTAAAATAGTTAAATTTTTCACACATGGTAATGAGTTTTTGTTTGTGCACCTACTTAATAGTGATGTCAGTTCACCTAACAGCTTTAGTTATGGAACTGGTGGATGTTGACAACCTAATATGACAGAAAATGGTGAACTCAAAAACTCTCATGTATATGTTTCGGCAGGATTATTTTATACTCTCCAATCATAGTATATAACTGTTAAATGTGTTAAGATTTTTTAATATATATATATATATATATATATATATATATATACAAGAAAGAAAAAAGAAAAGAACAAAAATCTTTAACTATTCTCTTCCTCTTCTGTAAAGGGATATAAACAAAACAGAAGAAACTTGGCTTCATTAACATAATTTCAGCAACAAAAGAAAAGGGGAAAAAGGAAAGAGCTGAGCAATGTGGTTACAGGCTTACAGCCATTGGAAGAAATATGCCTATTTCAAGTAATCCCAAAACAAGAAAATGTTTCAGTGCAAACCTGACCACCGAGCAAATCAACTGTTATCATCATTCCTGGACCTAATCGGCCTTTCAAGATAACCTTTGAGTCATCCACTGGTACCACACCAACCTAAAAGAAAATGAGAAAAGCCATAAAATTTTCAATAGTGTCATGAATCCAATAATTGAAAATCATGAACCAGAATAACTGAATGTGGGACTACTTATCATTACTGCACAAAAGTATTAAAGATACTAACTTTATAAAATGTGTTTTAAAAAGAACAAAAAACTGAAAGGGAAATAAGTTATTTACAACACCATTGAAAAGACATCCAAGGAAAGAAAAGCAAGACCCACATACATGGGAAAGAACAGACAAAAGATCTGAAAACCAACATCTACAATCCTACCCTGATTTTGCATTTATGAATGAAATCACGCTATTGAGAAGCCCAAAAAAATGACTTAATAATCAATTATTTTTCTGTACCCAAGAACTTACACAGAAGCTCAGATCATACAACTCTCAATAAAAAATTTTCAACCAATGAATGGAAATCAGGAAATTCACCTCAGAGGCCACATAGACCATATTGTCTGATGTTCGCCAATATCGAGCAGGTCGGAGTCCATTACGGTCAAGACAGGCACCAACAGTTTTTCCGTCACTGTGTAACAACAATTGGCCAAGAAACAATCAGGGGGGAAAAGGAGGGGGAAGGGGAGTAATTCATACTTACAGTTTAGAAAGATTAAATTAAAATTAACCGGGCAATTTTCTCTAAAAACGCACAAAGCATACTCCCAATTGTGGCTTTCTCAATTTACAATCACTTAATCACACCAATTGTGGCCATTCAATTCTACTTGTAATTTTATTCTCTAATGACTAAGCTTCGATGAATAACGCTACTGCTCTCAATTGCTTTAAAGTCAAGTCCTATAAATAAGGATGGAGTAAGAGACTAACAAGGTAATCATGTTCTGGATATTTTAGTCTTTTTACCTGAATAAAAGCAAGGCTGGTCCATCCCAAGCTTCCATCTGACCCTTGTAGTAGTCATAGAAATCAAGCACCTAGGAAGTCAAAACAGAATTAAGGAAACTTTATTGCATAACTCGAGAGAATAAGTTAAGAGGACTGTTTGAAATAAACAAGAAGATTGAACAAACAAAACAGAGTTTGCAGTTTTGTGAAGCAAGGTAGGAAAATGAGTATTGAAGGCATTCATCTTAAAAGGGGCTTACAGCCAGTCACTCACTCCAGAAAATTTACTCAACTATTTACTCTCTTTTCTTTCTTTTTTACTTTTTTATTTATTTATTTTAAGTTAGCTCACATGTCAAATTAGCACAAATTCTATTTAACACTGGTTTGAATTTTATAATATTACTCGGTGTCCAAACCTACACCCATCATCTTCATTCAACTTGTTTGCTAGTTCCAGTTAAATGATGATAAACATAAGGAAAATCAAGATATTCTGTTTAATCTGAAGTAAAAATGTAAATTACTTTTTATTGTCAAAACATAATGGAAATATCACAAAGAACTAAATGGACAAGAGATAACACAAGGGAGTGATCATTTCAAATTTATAAATTTAGATTTGACTTAGGGGACCAAGGGGTAAAAGAAAAAGAAAACAGATGAATTCAGCTACAGATTAAGTTGAATGTGGTTGTCAGACAGCCATATATCAATTGCCTATCAATGTCCTTCATTACCCCAAGCAATCCCATTCCACTATTCCCTTTGGTGAAAACCACTTCTTTTAGTTAAAAGGAACACAATCTTTTAATGTGCCAAGGTTGTTCCTCACTCTAGATAAATAAAGAATCTCTGCACACTTTTGTTACAATTTGATAAACAAAAGCAACAACCGCAAGTATGACATGCAAATGATAAGACAGAGAGTCACCAAAAAATAATGATAAGACAGAGAGAATAAAAAGTGAGAATTTATAACATAAAATGGCAATGTGGATACTATAAGCAATTGAATATAAAATGTCAGTTAGTAAAGAAAAAGACACACTACCTCAGGGTATTTGATTGACAGTGTTGGATGATTTTTGTAAGCCTCTGGAACAAGAATCATCATGGCTTCCTCAGGATTGCGACCACTTCTTATTAATAACTGAACCATAGAAGACAATTAAAATTAAGATATAAAAATGACCATCAGCTTGTTGTGTTCAATTGATAAATGAAGGGTAAGGAAATAAGGAAATAAATCATATTTGCATATCCCTTATTATCTAAATCTCTTTAATAATTTAACCTATGATTTCACCATCTCCCTCTATCTCTAATCTAACTCTAACTCTAACTCTGAGACTATCTTCAACAGATCCACCTCCTTATCAGGACCCTTAATAGTCCTACATATATCCAAACTGTCTATGAAAAGATCTTATCATTTTTTTTTATAATAGATGCCATCTGAACTTTCTTTCTAACTGAACCTCCTTTCTAACAAAAAACTTTATTTTTTAAATAAGTGATCATCATAATCAGATTCTCAAGTACAAAAAACTAATATCTTAATTTGCCAGTTATTGACATACTTCTGCAGCACTGTCAAGATTTGCTGAGTCTGATGCCTTTGGATTTCCAAATGGACGAATTTCATTTTCACGATCTCGCCATACAGGCGACTTCAACGATGTCTCTCTTGATTGCATCCAGTTCAAATTCCCCTGCACAAATATGTGGCCATCTCATATATTGAAATAAACTAAAATTTCATGGAAAGATGTAAATGCCAAAGAAAGCAACCTGTATGGTATTGATCTCTCCATTGTGACCAAGAAGTCGCATTGGTTGTGCAAGTGGCCATCTGGGACTGGTATTTGTACTATACCTTCGATGATAAATGGCAAAGGGGGACTTGTAAAGATCATTTTGAAGGTCAGAATAAAATAACCCAAGAACTTCTGAGCGAAGCATCCCCTTGTAAACTATTGTTTGATTGGATAAAGAACAGAAATAAGTCTCACTTCCCCAATGTTCTGAGCTTACTGCTTTTTCAATCAATTTACGGCAGATGTACAGTTCCCGTTCAATGTCATCAACATTTTCTTCTTTCACAATCTTAACAAATACCTGCTGTATGTTGGGCATGGTCTCCTTCGCATAATATCCTACCACAGAACTATTTACAGGGACAGGCCTCCACCCAAGCACCTCGAGACCTTCTTGCCGAAAAATATTTACAATAACTACAGAAGATTTTAAAATTGCAAGTCAGAACACCACTATATTAAAATTCATGATTTACGGTGCAAAATTCCTTTTGAGACAGTTAACAGAATGTAAGTAGTAGATCATATTTGACCAATTACTATGCACAATAACATTTATGAAGACATGCACCACTATAATGTCACAACTTTGTTTGGATGGCCATGTACACACTTAACATTACATTACATTGAGCTCCGTATCTTATCTAAACAAATAACCTCTCTTTGATGCTTTATCTAAACAATCACATATTGATGCAAGCCTTAAAGGTTCAACATAACCTTAGGGTTTTTTTATAGCACATCCCTCCTCTTTGCTATTGTTATTATTGTTTTGTCTAAACAGATTCTACATACCCCATATCTACAAAGCTTGATTATTCCTGCTGATAACTGCAAAGCTATAAAAGTGTATAGGAAATAAAGAATGACTGACTCACTCACTTGCACTTAATTAGAGATTCTACAAGTATCGTGAAAGTATTCAGAAGTAGTTATACAAGCGAATCTCAGTGAACCCTAAAAAACAAAAAAAAAAGGATATCATTGGACCACACCCTTCAAAGCAACCTGTTATTACCTTTCTTGGCCTCATTCAGAAGTTCAACTTCTTTGGGTAGGAAAACCATTCCAACACCAGTGTGCAACTTATCAAAGGAAGCAATCCCTTGCTTGTTTGCCCAATTGTCAAATAGATCCCATGGAATTGAAGTCATCAGCCCTGATCCATCACCAGAGTCATTATCTGCCCCACAGCCACCACGATGTTCCATACAGCCCAAAGCATTTAAAGCATCCT